>JAUCBJ010001356.1:0-83712 GCA_032718475.1 Nemertoderma westbladi | reverse complement strand
GCCCCCTCAGTAACTACATTGCGTCACATAACCGATATTGTTATTTAACTGATCCGGTTATTAACCAATATGGTTATTTAACTGATCCGGTTATTAACCAATATGGTTATTTAACTGATCCGGTTATTAACCAATATGGTTATTTAACCGATCCGGTTATTAACTGATCCGATTATTAACCAATATGGTTATTTAACTGATCCGGTTATTAACTGATCCGGTTATTAACCGATATTGTTATTTAACTGATCCGGTTATTAACCAATATGGTTATTTAACTGATCCGGTTATTAACTGATCCGGTTATTAACCAATATGGTTATTTAACTGATCCGGTTATTAACCGATATTGTTATTTAACTGATCCGGTTATTAACTGATCCGGTTATTAACCGATATGGTTATTTAACTGATCCGGTTATTAACCGATATGGTTATTTAACTGATCCGGTTATTAACCAATATGGTTATTTAACTGATCCGGTTATTAACCGATATTGTTATTTAACTGATCCGGTTATTAACTGATCCGGTTATTAACCGATATGGTTATTTAACTGATCCCGTTATTAACCGATATGGTTATTTAACTGATCCGGTTATTAACCGATCCGGTTATTAACCGATATTGTTATTTAACTGATCCGGTTATTAACTGATCCGGTTATTAACCGATATGGTTATTTAACTGATCCCGTTATTAACCGATATGGTTATTTAACTGATCCGGTTATTAACCGATATGGTTATTTAACTGATCCGGTTATTAACCAATATGGTTATTTAACTGATCCGGTTATTAACCGAAATGGTTATTTAACTGATCCGGTTATTAACTGATCCGGTTATTAACTGATCCGGTTATTAACTGATCCGGTTATTAACCAATATGGTTATTTAACTGATCCGGTTATTAACCAATATGGTTATTTAACTGATCCGGTTATTAACCGATATGGTTATTTAACTGATCCGGTTATTAATTGATCCGGTTATTAACCGATATGGTTATTTAACTGATCCGGTTATTAACCGATATGGTTATTTAACTGATCCGGTTATTAACCAATATGGTTATTTAACTGATCCGGTTATTAACCGATATGGTTATTTAACTGATCCGGTTATTAATTGATCCGGTTATTAACCGATATTGTTATTTAACTGATCCGGTTATTAACCAATATGGTTATTTAACTGATCCGGTTATTAACCGATATGGTTATTTAACTGATCCGGTTATTAACCAATATGGTTATTTAACTGATCCGGTTATTTAACTGATCCGGTTATTAACCAATATGGTTATTTAACTGATCCGGTTATTAACCAATATGGTTATTTAACTGATCCGGTTATTAACCAATATGGTTATTTAACTGATCCGGTTATTAACTGATATGGTTATTTAACTGATCCGGTTATTAACTGATCCCGTTATTGATATGGTTATTTAACTGATCCGGTTATTAACCAATATGGTTATTTAACTGATCCGGTTATTAACCGATATGGTTATTTAACTGATCCGGTTATTAACCGATATGGTTATTTAACTGATCCGGTTATTAACTGATCCGGTTATTAACCGATATTGTTATTTAACTGATCCGGTTATTAACCAATATGGTTATTTAACTGATCCGGTTATTAACCGATATGGTTATTTAACTGATCCGGTTATTAACCAATATGGTTATTTAACTGATCCGGTTATTAACCGATATGGTTATTTAACTGATCCGGTTATTAATTGATCCGGTTATTAACCGATATTGTTATTTAACTGATCCGGTTATTAACCAATATGGTTATTTAACTGATCCGGTTATTAACCAATATGGTTATTTAACTGATCCGGTTATTTAACTGATCCGGTTATTAATTGATCCGGTTATTAACCGATATTGTTATTTAACTGATCCGGTTATTAACCAATATGGTTATTTAACTGATCCGGTTATTAACCAATATGGTTATTTAACTGATCCGGTTATTAACCGATATGGTTATTTAACTGATCCGGTTATTAACTGATCCCGTTATTGATATGGTTATTTAACTGATCCGGTTATTAACCAATATGGTTATTTAACTGATCCGGTTATTAACCGATATGGTTATTTAACTGATCCGGTTATTAACCGATATGGTTATTTAACTGATCCGGTTATTAACCAATATGGTTATTTAACTGATCCGGTTATTAACTGATCCCGTTATTGATATGGTTATTTAACTGATCCGGTTATTAACCAATATGGTTATTTAACTGATCCGGTTATTAACCGATATTGTTATTTAACTGATCCGGTTATTAACCGATATTGTTATTTAACTGATCCGGTTATTAACCGATATGGTTATTTAACTGATCCGGTTATTAACTGATCCGATTATTAACCGATATGGTTATTAACCGATATGGTTATTTAACTGATCCGGTTATTAACCAATATGGTTATTTAACTGATCCGGTTATTAACCAATATGGTTATTTAACTGATCCGGTTATTAACCGATATGGTTATTCAACTGATCTGTTTATTAACTGATCCGGTTAATAACCGATATGGTTATTTAACTGATCCGGTTATTAACCGATATGGTTATTTAACTGATCCGGTTATTAACCAATATGGTTATTTAACTGATCCGGTTATTAACCGATATGGTTATTGAACTGATCCGGTTATTAACTGATCCGGTTATTAACCGACATGGTTATTTAACTGATCCGGTTATTAACCAATATGGTTATTTAACTGATCCGGTTATTAACCGATATTGTTATTTAACTGATCCGGTTATTAACCGATATGGTTATTTAACTGATCCGGTTATTAACCGATATTGTTATTTAACTGATCCGGTTATTAACCAATATGGTTATTTAACTGATCCGGTTATTAACCGATATGGTATTTAACTGATCCGGTTATTAACCGATATGGTATTTAACTGATCCGGTTATTAACTGATCCGGTTAATAACCGATATGGTTATTTAACTGATCCGGTTATTAACCGATATGGTTATTTAACTGATCCGGTTATTAACCGATATTGTTATTTAACTGATCCGGTTATTAACCGATATGGTTATTTAACTGATCCGGTTATTAACCGATATTGTTATTTAAATGATCCGGTTATTAACCGATATGGTTATTTAACTGATCCGGTTATTAACCGATATTGTTATTTAACTGATCCGGTTATTAACTGATCCGGTTATTAACCAATATGGTTATTTAACTGATCCGGTTATTAACCGATATTGTTATTTAACTGATCCGGTTATTAACCGATATTGTTATTTAACTGATCCGGTTATTAACTGATCCGGTTATTAACCAATATGGTTATTTAACTGATCCGGTTATTAACCAATATGGTTATTTAACTGATCCGGTTATTAACCGATATTGTTATTTAACTGATCCGGTTATTAACTGATCCGGTTATTAACCAATATGGTTATTTAACTGATCCGGTTATTAACCAATATGGTTATTTAACTGATCCGGTTATTAACCAATATGGTTATTTAACTGATCCGGTTATTAACCGATATGGTATTTAACTGATCCGGTTATTAACCGATATGGTATTTAACTGATCCGGTTATTAACCAATATGGTTATTTAACTGATCCGGTTATTAACCGATATGGTTATTTAACTGATCCGGTTATTAACCGATATGGTTATTTAACTGATCCGGTTATTAACCGATATGGTTATTTAACTGATCCGGTTATTAACTGATCCGGTTATTAACCGATATTGTTATTTAACTGATCCGGTTATTAACCGATATGGTTATTTAACTGATCCGGTTATTAACCGATATTGTTATTTAAATGATCCGGTTATTAACTGATCCGGTTATTAACCAATATGGTTATTTAACTGATCCGGTTATTAACCAATATGGTTATTTAACTGATCCGGTTATTAACCGATATGGTTATTTAACTGATCCGGTTATTAACCGATATGGTATTTAACTGATCCGGTTATTAACCGATATGGTATTTAACTGATCCGGTTATTAACTGATCCGGTTAATAACCGATATGGTTATTTAACTGATCCGGTTATTAACCGATATGGTTATTTAACTGATCCGGTTATTAACCGATATGGTTATTTAACTGATCCGGTTATTAACTGATCCGGTTATTAACCGATATTGTTATTTAACTGATCCGGTTATTAACCGATATGGTTATTTAACTGATCCGGTTATTAACCGATAAGGTTATTTAACTGATCCGGTTATTAACTGATCCGGTTATTAACCGATATTGTTATTTAACTGATCCGGTTATTAACCGATATGGTTATTTAACTGATCCGGTTATTAACCGATATGGTTATTTAACTGATCCGGTTATTAACCGATATTGTTATTTAACTGATCCGGTTATTAACTGATCCGGTTATTAACCGATATGGTTATTTAACTGATCCGGTTATTAACCGATATGGTTATTAACCGATATGGTTATTAACCGATATGGTTATTAACCGATATGGTTATTAACCGATATGGTTATTTAACTGATCCGGTTATTAACTGATCCGGTTATTAACCGATATGGTTATTTAACTGATCCGGTTATTAACTGCTCCGGTTATTAACCAATATGGTTATTTCACTGATCCGGTTATTAACTGCTCCGGTTATTAACCAATATGGTTATTTCACTGATCCGGTTATTAACTGCTCCGGTTATTAACCAATATGGTTATTTCACTGATCCGGTTATTAACTGATCCGGTTATTAACCGACATGGTTATTTCACTGATCCGGTTATTAACCGATATGGTTATTTGAGGTTGAAAAATTAAAATATTTCATTAATATGATAAACCAACTTTAAATATTAAGTACGGTGACTGACGCCGACCAATGTGGGTGTTAGAAAAGGAAATTACTAGAACTAACAACATGAAACGACATCTGGAATTAAATACCATATATCCATATAAATATATACAAATAACATAACATACACACTATAACTATCTAATAAGTAAAAATATTAATAATATAAGTGATTACTATAATGTAATTCACATAAAAAGCAGCACAAAAAAACGATATACAACTAAATATAAAGTAAAAGTTAATATAAATAAATAACATGTTATATAGCTTAGCTATGCAATAGGAATCGACAATAATTTACCTGGTTCCCAAGTAATTTAAATATAATCAGTTATATTTAATATATAAGCAATTACCTTTATTATAAGAATGCATCTACCAAATGGAGGAATTACAAGGAGTCCAAATGTAGCTGTCATTATTATTACTAGGCAGTTTCAATGAGGTAATATGTGTGTTTATTGTTCGAGTTAGGATAACTTTATTTATCGGTTGTACCTAACTCACGGTAAATACCCCCACAATCGATCCATAAATATAAGTTTATATGATGATATTGAGTACCGGTATATACCTGGTAGCGAACCCATGTCTATAACCTTTGTATATATACTGACGCTCTAACCATTGAGCTATGAAGACATAAAAGCAGCACTGTAAAAAGAGTAACTGATTAAAAGTTAAACCTCAATATACCACACAGTCCCCTTAGTAACTACATTGCGTCACAGAGTCCCCTTAGTAACTACATTGCGTCACAGAGTCCCCTTAGTAACTACATTGCGTCACAGAGTCCCCTCAGTAACTACATTGCGTCACAGAGTCCCCTTAGTAACTACATTGCGTCACAGAGTCCCCTTAGTAACTACATTGCGTCACAGAGTCCCCTTAGTAACTACATTGCGTCACAGAGTCCCCTTAGTAACTACATTGCGTCACAGAGTCCCCTTAGTAACTACATTGCGTCACAGAGCCCCCTCAGTAACTACATTGCGTCACAGAGTCCCCTCAGTAACTACATTGCGTCACAGAGTCCCCTTAGTAACTACATTGCGTCACAGAGTCCCCTTAGTAACTACATTGCGTCACAGAGTCCCCTTAGTAACTACATTGCGTCACAGAGTCCCCTTAGTAACTACATTGCGTCACAGAGTCCCCTTAGTAACTACATTGCGTCACAGAGCCCCCTCAGTAACTACATTGCGTCACAGAGTCCCCTCAGTAACTACATTGCGTCACAGAGCCCCCTCAGTAACTACATTGCGTCACAGAGCCCCCTCAGTAACTACATTGCGTCACAGAGTCCCCTCAGTAACTACATTGCGTCACAGAGTCCCCTTAGTAACTACATTGCGTCACAGAGTCCCCTTAGTAACTACATTGCGTCACAGAGTCCCCTTAGTAACTACATTGCGTCACAGAGTCCCCTTAGTAACTACATTGCGTCACAGAGTCCCCTTAGTAACTACATTGCGTCACAGAGTCCCCTTAGTAACTACATTGCGTCACAGAGTCCCCTTAGTAACTACATTGCGTCACAGAGTCCCCTTAGTAACTACATTGCGTCACAGAGTCCCCTTAGTAACTACATTGCGTCACAGAGCCCCCTTAGTAACTACATTGCGTCACAGAGTCCCCTTAGTAACTACATTGCGTCACAGAGTCCCCTTAGTAACTACATTGCGTCACAGAGTCCCCTCAGTAACTACATTGCGTCACAGAGTCCCCTTAGTAACTACATTGCGTCACAGAGTCCCCTTAGTAACTACATTGCGTCACAGAGTCCCCTTAGTAACTACATTGCGTCACAGAGTCCCCTTAGTAACTACATTGCGTCACAGAGCCCCCTCAGTAACTACATTGCGTCACAGAGTCCCCTCAGTAACTACGTTGCGTCACAGAGTCCCCTTAGTAACTACATTGCGTCACAGAGTCCCCTTAGTAACTACATTGCGTCACAGAGTCCCCTTAGTAACTACATTGCGTCACAGAGTCCCCTTAGTAACTACATTGCGTCACAGAGTCCCCTTAGTAACTACATTGCGTCACAGAGCCCCCTCAGTAACTACATTGCGTCACAGAGTCCCCTCAGTAACTACATTGCGTCACAGAGCCCCCTCAGTAACTACATTGCGTCACAGAGCCCCCTCAGTAACTACATTGCGTCACAGAGTCCCCTCAGTAACTACATTGCGTCACAGAGCCCCCTCAGTAACTACATTGCGTCACATAACCGATATTGTTATTTAACTGATCCGGTTATTAACCAATATGGTTATTTAACTGATCCGGTTATTAACCAATATGGTTATTTAACTGATCCGGTTATTAACCAATATGGTTATTTAACCGATCCGGTTATTAACTGATCCGATTATTAACCAATATGGTTATTTAACTGATCCGGTTATTAACTGATCCGGTTATTAACCGATATTGTTATTTAACTGATCCGGTTATTAACCAATATGGTTATTTAACTGATCCGGTTATTAACTGATCCGGTTATTAACCAATATGGTTATTTAACTGATCCGGTTATTAACCGATATTGTTATTTAACTGATCCGGTTATTAACTGATCCGGTTATTAACCGATATGGTTATTTAACTGATCCGGTTATTAACCGATATGGTTATTTAACTGATCCGGTTATTAACCAATATGGTTATTTAACTGATCCGGTTATTAACCGATATTGTTATTTAACTGATCCGGTTATTAACTGATCCGGTTATTAACCGATATGGTTATTTAACTGATCCCGTTATTAACCGATATGGTTATTTAACTGATCCGGTTATTAACCGATCCGGTTATTAACCGATATTGTTATTTAACTGATCCGGTTATTAACTGATCCGGTTATTAACCGATATGGTTATTTAACTGATCCCGTTATTAACCGATATGGTTATTTAACTGATCCGGTTATTAACCGATATGGTTATTTAACTGATCCGGTTATTAACCAATATGGTTATTTAACTGATCCGGTTATTAACCGAAATGGTTATTTAACTGATCCGGTTATTAACTGATCCGGTTATTAACTGATCCGGTTATTAACTGATCCGGTTATTAACCAATATGGTTATTTAACTGATCCGGTTATTAACCAATATGGTTATTTAACTGATCCGGTTATTAACCGATATGGTTATTTAACTGATCCGGTTATTAATTGATCCGGTTATTAACCGATATGGTTATTTAACTGATCCGGTTATTAACCGATATGGTTATTTAACTGATCCGGTTATTAACCAATATGGTTATTTAACTGATCCGGTTATTAACCGATATGGTTATTTAACTGATCCGGTTATTAATTGATCCGGTTATTAACCGATATTGTTATTTAACTGATCCGGTTATTAACCAATATGGTTATTTAACTGATCCGGTTATTAACCGATATGGTTATTTAACTGATCCGGTTATTAACCAATATGGTTATTTAACTGATCCGGTTATTTAACTGATCCGGTTATTAACCAATATGGTTATTTAACTGATCCGGTTATTAACCAATATGGTTATTTAACTGATCCGGTTATTAACCAATATGGTTATTTAACTGATCCGGTTATTAACTGATATGGTTATTTAACTGATCCGGTTATTAACTGATCCCGTTATTGATATGGTTATTTAACTGATCCGGTTATTAACCAATATGGTTATTTAACTGATCCGGTTATTAACCGATATGGTTATTTAACTGATCCGGTTATTAACCGATATGGTTATTTAACTGATCCGGTTATTAACTGATCCGGTTATTAACCGATATTGTTATTTAACTGATCCGGTTATTAACCAATATGGTTATTTAACTGATCCGGTTATTAACCGATATGGTTATTTAACTGATCCGGTTATTAACCAATATGGTTATTTAACTGATCCGGTTATTAACCGATATGGTTATTTAACTGATCCGGTTATTAATTGATCCGGTTATTAACCGATATTGTTATTTAACTGATCCGGTTATTAACCAATATGGTTATTTAACTGATCCGGTTATTAACCAATATGGTTATTTAACTGATCCGGTTATTTAACTGATCCGGTTATTAATTGATCCGGTTATTAACCGATATTGTTATTTAACTGATCCGGTTATTAACCAATATGGTTATTTAACTGATCCGGTTATTAACCAATATGGTTATTTAACTGATCCGGTTATTAACCGATATGGTTATTTAACTGATCCGGTTATTAACTGATCCCGTTATTGATATGGTTATTTAACTGATCCGGTTATTAACCAATATGGTTATTTAACTGATCCGGTTATTAACCGATATGGTTATTTAACTGATCCGGTTATTAACCGATATGGTTATTTAACTGATCCGGTTATTAACCAATATGGTTATTTAACTGATCCGGTTATTAACTGATCCCGTTATTGATATGGTTATTTAACTGATCCGGTTATTAACCAATATGGTTATTTAACTGATCCGGTTATTAACCGATATTGTTATTTAACTGATCCGGTTATTAACCGATATTGTTATTTAACTGATCCGGTTATTAACCGATATGGTTATTTAACTGATCCGGTTATTAACTGATCCGATTATTAACCGATATGGTTATTAACCGATATGGTTATTTAACTGATCCGGTTATTAACCAATATGGTTATTTAACTGATCCGGTTATTAACCAATATGGTTATTTAACTGATCCGGTTATTAACCGATATGGTTATTCAACTGATCTGTTTATTAACTGATCCGGTTAATAACCGATATGGTTATTTAACTGATCCGGTTATTAACCGATATGGTTATTTAACTGATCCGGTTATTAACCAATATGGTTATTTAACTGATCCGGTTATTAACCGATATGGTTATTGAACTGATCCGGTTATTAACTGATCCGGTTATTAACCGACATGGTTATTTAACTGATCCGGTTATTAACCAATATGGTTATTTAACTGATCCGGTTATTAACCGATATTGTTATTTAACTGATCCGGTTATTAACCGATATGGTTATTTAACTGATCCGGTTATTAACCGATATTGTTATTTAACTGATCCGGTTATTAACCAATATGGTTATTTAACTGATCCGGTTATTAACCGATATGGTATTTAACTGATCCGGTTATTAACCGATATGGTATTTAACTGATCCGGTTATTAACTGATCCGGTTAATAACCGATATGGTTATTTAACTGATCCGGTTATTAACCGATATGGTTATTTAACTGATCCGGTTATTAACCGATATTGTTATTTAACTGATCCGGTTATTAACCGATATGGTTATTTAACTGATCCGGTTATTAACCGATATTGTTATTTAAATGATCCGGTTATTAACCGATATGGTTATTTAACTGATCCGGTTATTAACCGATATTGTTATTTAACTGATCCGGTTATTAACTGATCCGGTTATTAACCAATATGGTTATTTAACTGATCCGGTTATTAACCGATATTGTTATTTAACTGATCCGGTTATTAACCGATATTGTTATTTAACTGATCCGGTTATTAACTGATCCGGTTATTAACCAATATGGTTATTTAACTGATCCGGTTATTAACCAATATGGTTATTTAACTGATCCGGTTATTAACCGATATTGTTATTTAACTGATCCGGTTATTAACTGATCCGGTTATTAACCAATATGGTTATTTAACTGATCCGGTTATTAACCAATATGGTTATTTAACTGATCCGGTTATTAACCAATATGGTTATTTAACTGATCCGGTTATTAACCGATATGGTATTTAACTGATCCGGTTATTAACCGATATGGTATTTAACTGATCCGGTTATTAACCAATATGGTTATTTAACTGATCCGGTTATTAACCGATATGGTTATTTAACTGATCCGGTTATTAACCGATATGGTTATTTAACTGATCCGGTTATTAACCGATATGGTTATTTAACTGATCCGGTTATTAACTGATCCGGTTATTAACCGATATTGTTATTTAACTGATCCGGTTATTAACCGATATGGTTATTTAACTGATCCGGTTATTAACCGATATTGTTATTTAAATGATCCGGTTATTAACTGATCCGGTTATTAACCAATATGGTTATTTAACTGATCCGGTTATTAACCAATATGGTTATTTAACTGATCCGGTTATTAACCGATATGGTTATTTAACTGATCCGGTTATTAACCGATATGGTATTTAACTGATCCGGTTATTAACCGATATGGTATTTAACTGATCCGGTTATTAACTGATCCGGTTAATAACCGATATGGTTATTTAACTGATCCGGTTATTAACCGATATGGTTATTTAACTGATCCGGTTATTAACCGATATGGTTATTTAACTGATCCGGTTATTAACTGATCCGGTTATTAACCGATATTGTTATTTAACTGATCCGGTTATTAACCGATATGGTTATTTAACTGATCCGGTTATTAACCGATAAGGTTATTTAACTGATCCGGTTATTAACTGATCCGGTTATTAACCGATATTGTTATTTAACTGATCCGGTTATTAACCGATATGGTTATTTAACTGATCCGGTTATTAACCGATATGGTTATTTAACTGATCCGGTTATTAACCGATATTGTTATTTAACTGATCCGGTTATTAACTGATCCGGTTATTAACCGATATGGTTATTTAACTGATCCGGTTATTAACCGATATGGTTATTAACCGATATGGTTATTAACCGATATGGTTATTAACCGATATGGTTATTAACCGATATGGTTATTTAACTGATCCGGTTATTAACTGATCCGGTTATTAACCGATATGGTTATTTAACTGATCCGGTTATTAACTGCTCCGGTTATTAACCAATATGGTTATTTCACTGATCCGGTTATTAACTGCTCCGGTTATTAACCAATATGGTTATTTCACTGATCCGGTTATTAACTGCTCCGGTTATTAACCAATATGGTTATTTCACTGATCCGGTTATTAACTGATCCGGTTATTAACCGACATGGTTATTTCACTGATCCGGTTATTAACCGATATGGTTATTTGAGGTTGAAAAATTAAAATATTTCATTAATATGATAAACCAACTTTAAATATTAAGTACGGTGACTGACGCCGACCAATGTGGGTGTTAGAAAAGGAAATTACTAGAACTAACAACATGAAACGACATCTGGAATTAAATACCATATATCCATATAAATATATACAAATAACATAACATACACACTATAACTATCTAATAAGTAAAAATATTAATAATATAAGTGATTACTATAATGTAATTCACATAAAAAGCAGCACAAAAAAACGATATACAACTAAATATAAAGTAAAAGTTAATATAAATAAATAACATGTTATATAGCTTAGCTATGCAATAGGAATCGACAATAATTTACCTGGTTCCCAAGTAATTTAAATATAATCAGTTATATTTAATATATAAGCAATTACCTTTATTATAAGAATGCATCTACCAAATGGAGGAATTACAAGGAGTCCAAATGTAGCTGTCATTATTATTACTAGGCAGTTTCAATGAGGTAATATGTGTGTTTATTGTTCGAGTTAGGATAACTTTATTTATCGGTTGTACCTAACTCACGGTAAATACCCCCACAATCGATCCATAAATATAAGTTTATATGATGATATTGAGTACCGGTATATACCTGGTAGCGAACCCATGTCTATAACCTTTGTATATATACTGACGCTCTAACCATTGAGCTATGAAGACATAAAAGCAGCACTGTAAAAAGAGTAACTGATTAAAAGTTAAACCTCAATATACCACACAGTCCCCTTAGTAACTACATTGCGTCACAGAGTCCCCTTAGTAACTACATTGCGTCACAGAGTCCCCTTAGTAACTACATTGCGTCACAGAGTCCCCTCAGTAACTACATTGCGTCACAGAGTCCCCTTAGTAACTACATTGCGTCACAGAGTCCCCTTAGTAACTACATTGCGTCACAGAGTCCCCTTAGTAACTACATTGCGTCACAGAGTCCCCTTAGTAACTACATTGCGTCACAGAGTCCCCTTAGTAACTACATTGCGTCACAGAGCCCCCTCAGTAACTACATTGCGTCACAGAGTCCCCTCAGTAACTACATTGCGTCACAGAGTCCCCTTAGTAACTACATTGCGTCACAGAGTCCCCTTAGTAACTACATTGCGTCACAGAGTCCCCTTAGTAACTACATTGCGTCACAGAGTCCCCTTAGTAACTACATTGCGTCACAGAGTCCCCTTAGTAACTACATTGCGTCACAGAGCCCCCTCAGTAACTACATTGCGTCACAGAGTCCCCTCAGTAACTACATTGCGTCACAGAGCCCCCTCAGTAACTACATTGCGTCACAGAGCCCCCTCAGTAACTACATTGCGTCACAGAGTCCCCTCAGTAACTACATTGCGTCACAGAGTCCCCTTAGTAACTACATTGCGTCACAGAGTCCCCTTAGTAACTACATTGCGTCACAGAGTCCCCTTAGTAACTACATTGCGTCACAGAGTCCCCTTAGTAACTACATTGCGTCACAGAGTCCCCTTAGTAACTACATTGCGTCACAGAGTCCCCTTAGTAACTACATTGCGTCACAGAGTCCCCTTAGTAACTACATTGCGTCACAGAGTCCCCTTAGTAACTACATTGCGTCACAGAGTCCCCTTAGTAACTACATTGCGTCACAGAGCCCCCTTAGTAACTACATTGCGTCACAGAGTCCCCTTAGTAACTACATTGCGTCACAGAGTCCCCTTAGTAACTACATTGCGTCACAGAGTCCCCTCAGTAACTACATTGCGTCACAGAGTCCCCTTAGTAACTACATTGCGTCACAGAGTCCCCTTAGTAACTACATTGCGTCACAGAGTCCCCTCAGTAACTACATTGCGTCACAGAGTCCCCTTAGTAACTACATTGCGTCACAGAGCCCCCTCAGTAACTACATTGCGTCACAGAGTCCCCTCAGTAACTACATTGCGTCACAGAGTCCCCTTAGTAACTACATTGCGTCACAGAGTCCCCTTAGTAACTACATTGCGTCACAGAGTCCCCTTAGTAACTACATTGCGTCACAGAGTCCCCTTAGTAACTACATTGCGTCACAGAGTCCCCTTAGTAACTACATTGCGTCACAGAGTCCCCTTAGTAACTACATTGCGTCACAGAGTCCCCTTAGTAACTACATTGCGTCACAGAGCCCCCTCAGTAACTACATTGCGTCACAGAGTCCCCTTAGTAACTACATTGCGTCACAGAGTCCCCTCAGTAACTACATTGCGTCACAGAGTCCCCTCAGTAACTACATTGCGTCACAGAGTCCCCTCAGTAACTACATTGCGTCACAGAGTCCCCTTAGTAACTACATTGCGTCACAGAGTCCCCTTAGTAACTACATTGCGTCACAGAGTCCCCTCAGTAACTACATTGCGTCACAGAGTCCCCTTAGTAACTACATTGCGTCACAGAGTCCCCTTAGTAACTACATTGCGTCACAGAGTCCCCTTAGTAACTACATTGCGTCACAGAGTCCCCTTAGTAACTACATTGCGTCACAGAGTCCCCTTAGTAACTACATTGCGTCACAGAGTCCCCTTAGTAACTACATTGCGTCACAGAGTCCCCTCAGTAACTACATTGCGTCACAGAGTCCCCTCAGTAACTACATTGCGTCACAGAGTCCCCTTAGTAACTACATTGCGTCACAGAGTCCCCTCAGTAACTACATTGCGTCACAGAGTCCCCTCAGTAACTACATTGCGTCACAGAGTCCCCTCAGTAACTACATTGCGTCACAGAGTCCCCTTAGTAACTACATTGCGTCACAGAGTCCCCTTAGTAACTACATTGCGTCACAGAGTCCCCTTAGTAACTACATTGCGTCACAGAGTCCCCTTAGTAACTACATTGCGTCACAGAGTCCCCTTAGTAACTACATTGCGTCACAGAGTCCCCTCAGTAACTACATTGCGTCACAGAGTCCCCTCAGTAACTACATTGCGTCACAGAGTCCCCTTAGTAACTACATTGCGTCACAGAGTCCCCTTAGTAACTACATTGCGTCACAGAGTCCCCTTAGTAACTACATTGCGTCACAGAGTCCCCTTAGTAACTACATTGCGTCACAGAGTCCCCTCAGTAACTACATTGCGTCACAGAGTCCCCTTAGTAACTACATTGCGTCACAGAGTCCCCTTAGTAACTACATTGCGTCACACAGTCCCCTCAGTAACTACATTGCGTCACAGAGTCCCCTTAGTAACTACATTGCGTCACAGAGTCCCCTTAGTAACTACATTGCGTCACAGAGTCCCCTCAGTAACTACATTGCGTCACAGAGTCCCCTCAGTAACTACATTGCGTCACAGAGTCCCCTTAGTAACTACATTGCGTCACAGAGCCCCCTTAGTAACTACATTGCGTCACAGAGTCCCCTTAGTAACTACATTGCGTCACAGAGTCCCCTTAGTAACTACATTGCGTCACAGAGTCCCCTCAGTAACTACATTGCGTCACAGAGTCCCCTCAGTAACTACATTGCGTCACAGAGTCCCCTTAGTAACTACATTGCGTCACAGAGTTCCCTCAAGGCCCCCGATATCTCATTGAATGTCGGTCTCAACTCGGGGTCCATGTCCCAACACTGGTAGAGCAACTCGGCGACCTCGTGAGGTGCGCCATCCGGCGGCCGCATCTTGTACCCGTTAATGAACTTCTCCTGGGCGACCCGGTTCTGCAGACCGGGGTAGGGCGTGGCGCCCCTGCTGTAGACCTCCCACACGAGTATCCCGTAGGACCAGACGTCGCTCTTGGACGTGTACTGATTGAGCAGCAGCGACTCGGGGCTGGTCCACTTGATCGGGACGGCTTTACGGCCCTCGCCGACCGTGTAGATGTCGGAGTCCCCCGTGTCGCGAGACAGACCGAAGTCGGCGACCTTGACGACCCCGGCGCCCGAGACCAGACAGTTCCGGGCCGCCAGGTCCCGGTGTATCACCTTCCGGGCCTCCAGGTACTCCATCCCGCCGGCGACGTCCCGACAGATCGCCAACATCTCCTCCAGCCCGATTCCGGCCGCGCGCGCCCTCACGTACTTGAGCAACTCGCCTCGTTCCATCAACTCCAGCACGATGCACAGACTACCCCGACACTTCCCGATGAGTTTCAGTATGTTCGGATGATTGAAATCCTCCATCAACTCGGCCTCCTCCATGAACCGCCTCTTTATCTCCTCCGGGGACGACGGCCGACACGTTTTAACCGCAACTCGAACTTTATTCCCGACGTGAGTCACTAAATATCCGGAATAAACTTCCCCGAAATTCCCCTCTCCGATAATCTCCGACTTTATGATACTTCTCTCGCTGACATCGAAACATTTAAGAACCGGTTGACCTAAACGGACTCCGCTTTGGAGTGTCACGACTCCATTCCGTAGCTTTAAATCGTCGAGTAAACAGCAAATCGAAGCGAAGTGATCGCCTTCTAAGTGGAAACCTGGATTCGGTTGGTTTTCGTTTTCGTAGAGGATCCGGAAATGGGAGCATTTCGATTTGGCGGCCACGTAGACGCTCAGGATGTAACTGCTGGTTTTCTCGGAGAAGCGAACCAGGAAGTCGCCGTCGGTGCAGAGTTTATCGGAGGCCTCTTCGCGCGAGAGGTTGTGGTAGTACCAGAGTTGGTCCGCGATGGGCGGGTGGTCGCCCTGGAAGCCTATAGTGTAGGGGGTGAAGTCCTCGATGCGGGGCGAGTCCGCGGGCGGGATGAAGTGGGATTCCGGAGGGGGGAGTGTAAGTGGATCCGATGGGGGGAGTGTAAGTAGATCCGATGGGGGGAGTGTAGATGGTCCCGATGGTGTAGGTAGTAGTGATGGGGGGATCGGTAACTCCATAGAGTCACGATTAGTCCCTCTAACTGGCGATTCACTGGACCCCGTCCGACTGTCGTCCGACGCCGCTGTCGATTGGTTCCGTTGCGACGACTGTTTTAACTTCTTCCACGACTTTCCCATAGATCGAGTTCGACGTCTCTCTTTATTACCGGTATCCTCAATGTCCTCGATAACGACGTTGGGAATGGAATCAGCAGGGATGTCGGTGGCTTCATTGACTCGATCTAAAGCGAACTGTAACCTCGATAACTCGTTTGCTGCCGCGATTACTTCGAATCTGTTACTCATTACCGATCGATTTTTAGATAATATTGACATATTGTTCGACTCCGGATTAGCAGCACTGGTGTTACAGTTGTCTTCGGCTCTCGCAACGTCAGCCGTAGCCTTTGCGTGATCCGCTTTTATGTTTTCCATATAAGATTTCAAATCGTCGATAGTTAAATCGGATACGGATAGATTCAAGGAGGAAGGTTCCACCAACTGGCTGATTAGTTTATCGTCTTTGCTGGTTCGGTCTGAGTTTACGAAACCCTTCTCTAAAGCGGTTATCTCGTCGAATGGTTTGAATTCAATCGCGTTCGAAGATAGCTGGATGTTCGCTACAGAATAATTATCCGAAATAGTCTTCTCATTTTCCGAATAAGTATGCAACACGTCCTTAAAATTCTTCATCACGATTAATTGGTCTTCTTGAAAAACTTTCAGCATTTCTGGAGTTACGTAATTCCGCTTCTGAGCCATGTAATGTGTAGCCGAGAGGTACAGCACGACATGTCTGTTGAACTCCTCGTGGTATGTCTGCATTGCCTTCGAGTAGTTTTCTCTAGAGTTTGTGAACGACTTCCCGGGCTGTCCCGCAGCGAGGAGATCTGAAAATTTCTTTTTTGTTGTTTCATAATTATTATATACCGTTTCTAATTTCTGTTTGCTTCGAGAAAATTCGTTGCATAATTTTTGGGCTTTATCGTTATTTTTTTTCAGCTGTTCTTTGAAGAGTTTGCGGGAAGATTTGAGATGGGCGAGGAGGGCAGCGACTTGGGGCAGCACCTTTTTTTCTAAAAGCGACGCGGCTGATACCAAATCATTTGACAATAACTCGCAGTTTCCATACATCTGTTTGCATAACCTAAACAATGGGGTATCAGCGATAGAGTGAAAGTCTATATTTTGTCCGCCACTGAGAAGTTTTAGTTTGATTGTAAATTCTCTGATATATTTCACTTTCGTTTCAACCATCCAATGCAAAGCTTCTAAAAGTTTAATTTCTGCCTGACATTGTTGATCCAAGGAAGACAAACCCAATTCACTGTTGAATGTATCTTGGAAGAAACTCAGTGTCAATTCATTCGCCATTATATTTCTGTATTTCAGCACCAGTCTGCCAGTACATCACAGCTCCTGAGCTCTGAAGTTAAGAAACAGGATAGACTATGCCTACTAAAAGAGTGAACTGCGCAGGGCAAGGCACAAGGAAGTGCAATTGGAAATAATGCAATACGAATACAGCACTGCAGCAAGGCAATATGATATCTAAGGTCAAGCACAAAATGATATCTTTAGGCTATTTCTATTAGCTGATTAGCCTAAAGCATAAAGTGTAAAGGGTAATGACTGAATTCTGAATTGTAGGACTGTCTGACTGTGTGATGTGTGTGTAGGCAGGGCCCAGGGCATGATCCTTAAATTGCGAGTGTACCGGTAGCGAACACGGAAATTCTGCTGAATCATGGTTTTATATTCAGATATTGGTTTGAACAATTGAAAAACTTTTCAAACAACTTATGTTTTTCAGTTTTTAGAGGAGTAGGTCTTCTGCGAGCAGCGAGTGCAGGAGTAGAGTGATCAGCAATTTTGAAATTTATAAATTTTGCAATAATAATTTACTGATTTATGATGTTGCTACCGTAATTGCTATTGTTATCTATCACCAAATTGTTTCGGGTAAGACTACCTACAAAATGCAAAATCCAGATATCTGAATACAGTCTGACAGTAGCAATACTGCAATAGACCTACAGCAATCCGGCAATACAAAATACAACATTTTTAATAGTTCAGGTTCAGGAGTTTGCACAGTGAATTTGTTAAGGCTGTAAGGCTATGATGGAGAAATGAGGATTGTATATTACTGTATTATGGCATGGGTATATTTCTGTTTTGGTTATGGTTAGTTCAGTAGTTCGTCTGGCTGTCTGGCCTTACACCTTAACCATAATTAAAACTGCCAAGTAGGCTCTTTCCGGTTTCAGGGGTACCGGTACTGAATTTTGAACAACTGCAGTATAACTGTCAACTGTTAAGCCTATTTATTGTAGGGTTAACTCTTCAAATTCCGGACAAATCAAATTCCGGACACCATGGTCAAATTACGGACAAATCTAAATTTCATTGGTACAAACTATAGAATTAATATCTGACTTTGTACAATAGCCTATAGACTTTGATCACTGATGACTTAGAGGTACTGTCAGAATCACTAGAGGGAGCCCAAAGGCTCCTTTGCCAATTGGAGCAGGTTGCTTCTAGTGTCTGGTCTTGTTGTAAATTCCAAGAAGACCAAAATAATCACAGTCAACCTATACAGCCCTCAAGAAATGTCTGATCGTAAGGGCACAAGCTCTACGGAAAAACGGATGGCTTTCTTGAGCACGCACGTGTATGACTTCTTTTACTTGGGATCATGGATCAGAAAGTCAGGTGAAGACCTTCGGATACGTACTGACGTAAGGGGAAGGCATGGGCAGCGTTAAATAGTCTGTCCATGATTTGGAGGTCCCATAGAATAAAACATAACCTTAAGGTTCGATTATTTAGAGTCAGCAATAGTGCAAGTACTCTTATGGGGGTCCATGCTGAGCTCTACTGCTCTAACTGCTGAGGATACCAAATATCTGGATGGTACTTTCACAAGAATGCTGCGCCGGGTTCATTGTATCAAGTATACATGAACACAAACACATATCTAATCAGACTCTATACAACATTGGAGGTGTTCCATTAATCTCCCCTAGCTTGACTCTTGGGTGGAGCCGCCTCCGCTTTGCAGGACTGTATAGACACTAGACAGATTACAGAATCAAGCATCACCAAATTTTCAAAAGTTGCTAGCTGTTGATTGCCTATTGCATAAATTTTTTGCTTATTATTAAAGGCTCGCCAAGCCTACTTGTCTATCTTTTGTGATATGTCTAAACAGTACTTTTTATAAGCCAGCAGAACATGGAACGCTTTAGGCATAACTACAGAACTATATATATAATATATATTCCAGTAGGCTGGTAGGTGTATCATATATATTATAGGCGGTACTTATTACGATGGCGCTGGGTTATAATCGCAAGACACAGGTTAAATTCTATAAATCGTCAAATAGACAATTTGGGAGAGGAGCCCCATCGATAATTGATCCAAACATTGAGAAATATGTAGTATCGAATCGACTCTGATATACAGTATATTGGTGATTGTGGTTGGCCACTAACTGACTACAACCGAGACCAACTAATCCACGTCATAAGGAATGCGTCTGGTGATATTTCCAATCCATGTAATGTCTGCCAACAACCATAGCACTGTAGTAACTCTAGAACAACTTTGTTAATTATAATTAATTATAATATATTTGTTAAACTTTGCTAACTGTTCACAAATCCCATCTTGGTGAATGAATATTTCACTTTAATGTTAAATTCTCAATTTAGGGAAATGTCAAATGACACGAATGTGCAGATTATATATAGTGACACGTATTTCTAACCAAAACAATAAATGGAACACAATAGAACAGGTTATAGTTTCATTTATGGGAGTAATCGAACTGTTATTTGTGTCGAATTTCATGGAGAGGGATGCATTATTATTGCGTTGAAAGTCCCTCCACCCCCTATCCCGCCCATGTGAAGAATACCGTACCAGGATTTCACTTTTCGGTCGACTTTTTATTGGAATTTTATATATGAAGATTATTTATTTTTTTTCATTTATCTTTATTAAGTGTTTTATAGCGCTTATTTCTGTCTTATAACCTGTACATATACTAATTCGTTTATTGTTTTGGTTAGATTCAGCCCTCATGTAACCTGTGTTTTTGGTGAAAACCTGGTATTCTTCCAGTCTTCACATGGGGGTAACTGCAAAGTGAAATATAACGGCAGAAAGTATGGTATTCTTCACATGGGCCCCCTATCTGGGGTGAGTTGCAAAACATAAAGCATTGCATAACTTCAGAACTAAGTACAGGAGTAAAATATGGCTGTATGTAATACACCCAGATACCTAAACTAATGGAAATAAAGTTTAATTTAATGATTAAAATAGGCCTAATATCAACCCTCACATCAACTCTCACATCTAATAAAAGGCATTGTCCGGAATTATATACATGTCCGGTATTTTACCAGGTAGTCAAATTCCGGACAGTCAATTTTTAAAATGAAAACCACCCAGTTACAACTAAACAGTTGAACTGAGTGGTAACAATTTGGTTTTATAATGAACTACAATAGCATCTTGTACAGATTCAAACATAATATCAAGAATTAAAGCAATTTAAAGTGTCCCAAATTAAAAAAAAATGAAATTTTGTCCGGAATTTGAATAGTCAACCCTACCGGTTCCAGGGTTCACCAGTATTGGTGTACAGGTGTACAGTCCATTAGCTGATTAGATGTAGTCTCAGACCACACACTGACAGGCTCATGTTGGCTGCAGTCTGTAATAACTACTGCTAGTTACTTTTGCTGTTTGGGGACCGTCTGACCGTCCCTTAAAACACTTATCTGCTTATAAAGTTATATATATATTTGTATATATACGGTACCGCTTGTCTGCTTGTATTTTATGAAAGGCTTTTTACAATTTTTTTCATTAACCTTTTTTCTACCGACTGTCTGACCATATAGTTTCCCTCAATTAGTAAAGTGATCGTATATTGTTTTGGTTAGAAAATCCCGCATCTGTAACCTGCTCCTTTCCCTCAATTGGTAAAGTGGCTGTTTATTGTTTTGGGGTTTGGTAAAGTGATCGTTTATTGTTTTGTCTATTGCCTCTGCAACCTGCCTGCCTGCTCCTTTCCCACAATTGGTAAAGTAGCCGTTTAGGCCTATTGTTTTTGTTAGAAAAGCCGGCCTATGTAACCTGCCAGCCTGCTCCTTTCCCTTAAAAAATTTTGAACTTAATTCATAATTTGCATGCCAGCATGCTTTGTATTGTTTCATACTCGTACCGGCAGACCAGTATATCTATTATTATAGGCCTACTCAGATTATGCTGTTACTGTGTTATGTTGGTATGTATAATAAAAATATTGATTGAGAAAACCACGTTCAGACGTTTATCTAAAATCTTTACAATTTTTGAGAAAATTTTTCCCGTCTTTTTTCCCACGGGTCCCCTAAACTGGGAAATTTGAGAAAAATATCAGAGTCTTTTCATATATAGACATTTAGACAATGTAGAAATGAATAGGCCTAGGCTAGCCTATGAGAAAAATGTTATAAGTGTTTTCCCACCAGACTTTTAGACACATGCGTTTTTTAGCGTTTCAGTCTGTCAGTGCCCCCCAATGCCCAAACCGGAAATTCCCGCCACCAAGTACCGTACCTAAGTAACCCTACAGCGCTGCAGCCCTAACAACCCTAAACCAAAACCATGTAAGACATTATGACTCCTTTCTGCCTTTCAACATGCCAGCGGAAACAGCCAAAGCTGAAAGCAGTAAAGGCTCCATACAAAGTACAGAAGTACCGCGTACCGGGCGCGCTCTGTAGGCCTACGTACTGCTGTACGTACAGCTGTACTCCTGTACTGACTCGACTCAATCATGCAATCCTTATCCTGCTAT
Source organism: Nemertoderma westbladi (assembly GCA_032718475.1). Classification (NCBI taxonomy): domain Eukaryota; kingdom Metazoa; phylum Xenacoelomorpha; order Nemertodermatida; family Nemertodermatidae; genus Nemertoderma; species Nemertoderma westbladi. The sequence goes on along the minus strand of JAUCBJ010001356.1, from coordinate 61,063 downwards.
TGGTATAACTGTATAATAATTCTGAATCCTGAATGCATTATTGTAAATCAACTTTAAACTTTTGTTTTTTATCCAATAATTACTTCCAAAAATATTCTGATTATTACCATATATTACAGGGTATTACATGACAATAATAATACTCAGTGACAAAATACTGCAACATATCAACGAATAAAATCCTGTCTCACGCTAATCCAATTAACAATGTTACCAGTAAATTTATTTTAAACTAAAGGATGAGCTAAGAGTACTGTAGTGCCATTTTCACACAATGATCATAATGTAACAAATAATTAATTATTAATTTCCCATTGAATATCAATATTATTTTACAATTAATTAAATTATTCTTGAGAAAAAATTCGCTACTATTTACTTCGCTACTGTGCTTTTTGTTTGGTTTGCATTTTATTATACCAATTTCCGTGGAATGTCCATGAGAGTCAATGGCGCCAAATGACCGCAAAAACAAACTACTGTATGTGTTTAGTGGATTTGTATAATTAATTTCATTTAAATTAACAGAAAGGGGCAGGGTACAGTGGCGGTGTTTTGTAAACAAAACAATAAACGAGACTTAATTTCACTTCTTGTCAATTTGAGCTGAAGATACTGTTTGATGAGCAAATTGTATTTTATAGACTTTTCTTATTACTTTTTTTTACTTTTTATTACTTTTTTTTAACATTAAATGGAAATTTGAATCCAAAAATGAATGATTGCGAATTTCTTATGTGTTTTTTGCTAAATTGACTACACTAAATACCTTGTCTATTGTATTGTGTGATTGAGTTAAGTAGTGTATTTTCCACTTACATGCACTTTCTTTTAAACCCAAGCACTTTATGGGCCCTTTCAGAGTTGAGAATTTCCCGTATAAGTTCGCTGTAGGATATTATTTTTTCTCATGTTTTGTGTGAATTAGTTATGTCAGTGAATTTTTCTTTGTGAACTCTGGATTATTGGTTCGTATACTAAATACGAAGTCTTCACTTACTGTAGTGTGAGTTATATTTAGTGTGAATTATGTATTGTGTGTATTACGAATGTTATGGGCGTCGCCTTGGTTTAAAGAATTATTCGTACTGTATCATTTAACTAGGCTATCCCCAACACTTGCAATAACTTTATGTTATTTTATTTGCAGATAAGCAGTTCAAGTTTACAGAGGTAAGTTGGTTGTTTAAATAAATATGGATATTTGAGTCCTTCTGACTGGGCCCGGAGACTGGTTAGAAAATTCAGTCTGTACAACTACAATAATATTGGAGATTTTGTATCAAATAATTAATTTCAATAAGTCTGTTAGGTTGTTTTTATGGGAATACAGTCGTATAAATATATCGGCCCACACAACAGTGTCAGCACTAAAACGCAACATCATCACGACTCATCTTAATGTTTTTTAGCAGACTTTTTAAGAATGTCAATGTCTACCTACCTCCATGCATATTCTCACCGGTTTCTATCATATCACAAGATCACTTTTTAAGCTACAGTAGGCCTACTGCCTAACCCATGCGTAGAAGGTGGCGCTGGGTATGAAATATTTACATTGGAACGTTGGGATAAGATAATTGCGAATGTTAATAAACACCACGTATCAATTAATTGTGAAACAAATTTATTCAATAATTTTATTTGAATATTTATTTATGCAGAGCCGCTGTTGGTTTGAATATGAATCTGATGGGAGAAGGAACTGGGGGTCACCGGTTCGCTTTGTTCCTTCTAGAGAAACTTATTGGGTTTGCGATGAAAGCCGGAGACAGTCTTACTGCTAAATCGGACAAGTCGGGTAAGGAGGACATCTTCTAAATCTTCCCAACACATATAAAGCAATAGTTGTCTTGTTAAAGATTCAGATACGGGGTGAAAATGTATAAAGTATGCCCATAGTGTAGGCTTACTCTATAGTGTAGGCCTACTGTATAGTGTAGGCCTACTGTATAGTATAGGCCGACTGTATAGTGTAGGCCTACTGTATAGTGTAGGCATACAGTATAGTGTAGGCATACAGTATAGTGTAGGCCTACTGTATAGTGTAGGCCTGATGTATAGTGTAGGCCTACTGTACAGTGTAGGCCTACTGTATAGTGTAGGTCTACTTTATTGTAGGACTACTGTATAGTCTAGGCCTACTGTATAGTGTAGGCCTGCTGTATAGTGTATGCCTACTGTATAGTGTAAGCCTACTGTATAGTGTAGGCCTGCTGTATAGTGTAGGCCTACTGTATGGTGTTGGTCTACTGTATAGTGTAGGCCTACTGTATAGTCTAGGACTACTGTATAGTGTAGCACTACTGTATAGTGTTGGCCTAAACTGTATATTGTAGGTCTACTGTATATGTAGGCCTACTGTATCGTGTAGGCCTACTGTATAGTGGAGGCCTACTGTATATGGGATTATCGGCGATTTAAAGAACTCAAAAATGGCTTTATTGGTGTTCGAGTATTGTAAAGGTTGTAATTAATTTATTGTTTAATTATTACATAATCCCTGACACATTCAAAACGTTTTTCACACTATTTATACACAAACAGGTAATTTTATCTTCGTTTACGTTTGCATTTTCATTTAGGGGCTGTGGGTTCAGAAACAGCAACTCATTATCTCACCAAAAAAACTACAAAGGATTTGAACTTCTTTTCCAATGTTCTAGTTCCTCTGATGGTAAAGTATTTCCAGACATATAACTCCTACTTCATGGCCACAGCAACAACGGCGTTCGGTTCATGGGCATCGTCTAGGTGAGTAGCAACTGTATCCAATGGTTACCGGCTCTCGTCTAGATAGGCTAGGGTTGTAGCTAAAGTTGTACAGTAGCATTGTTAATGTTTAATATACACACGCAGCAATATATTTCGTTGCATTTTACCTTATAGGGAGAAGGACATGTTACTGGGGTTGTTTTGTAAGATTTCTAGAATGTTACGGGATCACACGCCATTGTTCAAAGAGGCGGGAGAGCTTACAGTTAGCTGTATCAAAGTCCTCGCTGTTTCTATTGAATTCAGGTGGGAGGATTGTAAAGCACTGCATCGAAATAAATTTACTTTCAGTTCTGTTGTAAAGCACTGCATCGATATTAATTTACTTTCAGTTCTATTGTAAAGCACTGCATCGATATTAATTTACTTTCAGTTCTGTTGTAAAGCACTGAATCGATATTAATTTACTTTCAGTTCTGTTGTAAAGCACTGCATCGATATTAATTTACTTTCAGTTCTATTGTAAAGCACTGCATCGATATTAATTTACTTTCAGTTCTGTTGTAAAGCACTGCATCGATATTAATTTACTTTCAGTTCTATTGTAAAGCACTGCATCGATTTTAATTTACTTTCAGTTCTGTTGTAAAGCACTGCATCGATATTAATTTACTTTCAGTTCTATTGTAAAGCACTGCATCGATATTAATTTACTTTCAGTTCTGTTGTAAAGCACTGCATCGATATTAATTTACTTTCAGTTCTATTGTAAAGCACTGCATCGATATTAATTTACTTTCAGTTCTATTGTAAAGCACTGCATCGATATTAATTTACTTTCAGTTCTATTGTAAAGCACTGCATCGATATTAATTTACTTTCAGTTCTGTTGTAAAGCACTACATCGATATTAATTTACTTTCAGTTCTGTTGTAAAGCACTGCATCGATATTAATTTACTTTCAGTTCTGTTGTAAAGCACTGCATCGATATTAATTTACTTTCAGTTCTATTGTAAAGCACTGCATCGATATTAATTTACTTTCAGTTCTGTTGTAAAGCACTGCATCGATATTAATTTACTTTCAGTTCTATTGTAAAGCACTGCATCGATATTAATTTACTTTCAGTTCTGTTGTAAAGCACTGCATCGATATTAATTTACTTTCAGTTCTGTTGTAAAGCACTGCATCGATATTAATTTACTTTCAGTTCTGTTGTAAAGCACTGCATCGATATTAATTTACTTTCAGTTCTATTGTAAAGCACTGCATCGATATTAATTTACTTTCAGTTCTGTTGTAAAGCACTGCATCGATATTAATTTACTTTCAGTTCTGTTGTAGAGCACTGCATCGATATTAATTTACTTTCAGTTCTGTTGTAAAGCACTATACCGTTTTATTTACTTTCAGTTCTATTGTAAAGCACTATACCGTTTTATTTACTTTTAGTTCTATTGTAAAGCACTATACCGTTTTATTTACTTTCAGTTCTATTGTAAAGCACTATACCGTTTTATTTACTCTCAGTTCTATTGTAAAGCACTATACCGTTTTATTTACTTTCAGTTCTATTGTAAAGCACTATACCGTTTTATTTACTTTCAGTTCTATTGTAAAGCACTATACCGTTTTATTTACTTTCAGTTCTATTGTAAAGCACTATACCGTTTTATTTACTTTCAGTTCTATTGTAAAGCACTATACCGTTTTATTTACTTTTAGTTCTATTGTAAAGCACTATACCGTTTTATTTACTTTCAGTTCTATTGTAAAGCACTATACCGTTTTATTTACTTTCAGTTCTATTGTAAAGCACTATACCGTTTTATTTACTTTCAGTTCTATTGTAAAGCACTATACCGTTTTATTTACTTTCAGTTCTATTGTAAAGCACTATACCGTTTTATTTATTTTCAGTTCTATTGTAAAGCACTATACCGTTTTATTTACTTTCAGTTCTATTGTAAAGCGCTATACCGTTTTATTTACTTTCAGTTCTATTGTAAAGCACTATACCGTTTTATTTACTTTCATTTCTATTGTAAAGCACTATACCGTTTTATTTACTTTCAGTTCTATTGTAAAGCACTATACCGTTTTATTTACTTTCAGTTCTATTGTAAAGCACTGTGCAGATAAGCTACGAGGAGCTCTGCAAGCTTTCTTCCATTACGCAGCAGAGGACCTAACTACCGCTCTCATCAACGCAGATAACGGATACTTCGACTCCGTGAAAATCCACGTGAGTGCGAAAACATCTTAAATAATAATTTATTTTTCGTGCATCTAATCTAACTTTCTATACAAAAATCAACATTCTACTTTCAAGCTATACGTAACACCTCATAAATTTCGGTTCATCTAAATTATGGTAAAGTAAAGTAAAAATGTATAAAGTAAAGATAGTTACGTAAAAATAGTAAAGGTAAAGTAAAGCCAATTTTGTATCTTTTATTACCACAATATTTACACAAAAAACAACAACACTTGTAATTCGAAACAAATTAAATTGGAACAGTACCAACCACCAGCAGAACATGTTCATATTAACATTTTCTATAAAAGGCAATTGGCAGAAAATTTATAATGAGTGTGGCTGTGTTATTGTATCTTATAGAGTGAAGGCAGACACCCACAGCATCTCCAAACCACACACCACCGCGCTATTTGGTGCGTGATCCACGCAAACAAAGTGAAAACGTAAAGTAATAAAAGTAAAGTAAAGTAAAAATAGTTAAGTAAAGTAAAGCGAATACTTTTTTTAAGTAAAGTAAAGTTTGTTACATGTCCGAAATTCTTCACAGTTTCTTATATCGGATCCTGATGACTTAGGGTTTGAAGACAGTTTCAATTAGGGTTTTGGGCCTCAACTAAACTGAAACCTGCGCATTCTGTAACCTGCGGTACTGTTGTGCTTATATTTTCAGTTTCCTTGCAACAAACAATGCAATTGTACACTGATACATATCTTGGAATTCAAATTTCCCGCAGGAGCTATTCTTAACTACACTGTTTTAGTGTGTACTCCATGAACTCTCTTGTTTATGAATGGGCCGGGCTTTCATTCAGCCAACCATGGCGGGATATTCAAAATATGATACTAGTTAGCTTCTTCCCCATTTTGATTTTTTGTAGGTACCGGTACCGGTACCGCTGTGCGCTGCGGCTCTGCTGTGCAGCTGTGCATGAAGTACATGAAGTAACACAGCCTAACTCACCGTCCCGTCAACACAAACGTGTGTGTTTCATATAACAGTATATACAGATATCTGGATATAGACAGGATAGGTGATAGGCATATCCACTATTTTTGTACGATTAGGCCCTATGACTAGCCTCATTCGAAATGTTGTAGCAGGCCTAAGTGGTCAATTCGAATAGGCCTACCCCTATCCTATGGCATAGCATAAGCATACCTTCATATGACTATTAATCATTTAACTGACGACCACAGGCTTAAGAAATATAGAAAATGAATCGTCTGTTTTTGTTTCGAAATCTCTGCGTTTCTAGACTGAACCCGCCAACCCATTACCGCAAGTATTGTTCGTCCTCGTTGACGAATCCCAATGAAATTCTTCCGACTTGGTCCGACTTATCGGACCGTCGTAGCGTGGGAGACCTCGTCTACCCAAGTAAACACCCACGGGAATCCCACCCTGTCCCGCCCACGCTGGCCGCGGCCACCATGCAACTGATCGCGGTCCCACACACCCCGTCGGGCGTCCATCCCGGGACCCGTCGATTCCTGAGAGTCGCGGTTATCGGTAAACCGAACGCCGGGAAATCCTCGTTGGTCAACGCGTTGATGCGCCGTCGACTGATGGCGACATCCCGCAAGGTAAACACGACGCGAGGCAACGCCTCAGCCGTGGTAACGCAGGGCAATACGCAGATAGTGATGGTAGACACCCCAGGGTTCGTGGACTGGGAGTACTGCCGTAGGTTCAGATGGCCGCGGGAGATGCACACAGCGCCCCGAGAGGCCGTGGAGTCGGCGGACGTTGTCGTGGTGGTTGTGGACGCCGCGGACCGCTACACACGGAGGATGATAGACCCCGAAGTTCTGTACCAATTGTTCGGATTCCCGGATAAACCGTGTCTACTCGTCCTCAATAAAGTCGATCTGCTCAATAAGAACACTGCTACTGTGTGTCTGGGGTTGTCTACAGGGCTGACTGGGGGTTTCATAGGGGGTCGACCGTTTACAGACAAGGCGAAGGCGTTGGCATTGGAGGCTAAGAAACACAAGGCCTTGTCTGGGGAGTCGGTTAACGCAGCTAGGCATCAACTTCTTTTGGACTTATACGAACCAAAACGCAAACGATCCAAACTTCCTTCCTTTAAGTTATTGGGCGATGAGAGCGGATTTAATACCCCGGATTCCTCTCATGTCGATACTGAGTCTGTAAGTAGCTGTCCAACTCAAACGGATGATTTAACAGAAGCAGTGGGCGGTGTAACTAACTGGGTACATCCTACTCGAAGAAAGTTTATGAATTCTGTGGGGAATTCGGATTCTTTTAAGGAAGCTGGCGGTAGTGCAATAGTTGGCTATTCTGAGTCGCAGGGTGCCGCAACATCCGGTGTTCCCGATTGGCTAGCTCCGGTTCGTATACGGGATTCCCTCGCGGAATCATCGAACTTATCATATCGAGGTATTCATCCTTCTAGAATTCATTTAATTCGGTCTAATTATACTGAAACCTCAGCACCTCATAGGACTAATACACAAACAGTAACACCTAAAGTTACTGACACACTAACACCTCAGGTTAATGATACACAAACAACAAATATTACTGACACACAAACACACCAAGTTACTGACACCCAAACACCAAATATTACCGACAGACGAACACCTAATATTACTGACACACAAACAGTAGTATCTCAAGTTACTAACTTGCAAACAGTACCAACTCATGTTACCGACACACAAACACTCCATGTTTCAGACACCCAAGCCTTAGCACCACATATCCCTGACACTGAGACCGTGTCGTTGTCGTTGACACCCACTGCATCTGATCCGACGACGCCCTGCCTCGATGGTTCCCATCACGAATCAGTCAGCGCATACCAACAATTTCGACAGGAACGCATTGATAAGATCGCAACAGAGACCGGGTTGAGTCCTGAGGTTGTAACGGAGTTTAACGACTCCGAACTGCGAACTCTGTTTAACATAGAACCTCCGCCACCATCAGATTCTGTAAAACTCGCTCAGGATCTAAAAGAGAAACAACGCCAGATTCGAAAGAAAAAAGACCAGGAAGTTAAGGCGTTGAAGAATAAGTTAGCTGAACGAGGTTATTGGCCGCGGTTTAAGGAAGTGTTTATGGTGTCGGCCTGTTCCAACGATGGAACAGACGCCCTGCTGGATTGTCTATTCGATATGAGTAAGAAAGGAGCTTGGGAGTTCAATGAGACGGTTGTTACAGACCAACTACCCGACGCTATTATAGCATCGTGCGTGCAAGAACAGTTGCTGGACCTACTGCCTAAAGAGATGCCGTATATGGTGCAGCATAAAACCGAAGTTATAGAAGAACTAGAGCGCGGTATGTCGGTTGTACATTACATTATCTGCGGCAAGAAACACCATCTTCCGTACTTTTATGGCGAAAATTCGAGCACTTTTAATCGCATTACTGAGAATGCCACACAACGAATGATGGACATATTTCATATGGATATTGATCTAAAAATTCTTATTAAATATGATAAAAATCTTAAATTCAAAGGTTCATAACAGTGTTATATGAAGTCTGAATATATTTACATGCAATGTAATTTACGATTATTGATTAAATGATAATATTACTAATGTTTATAATAATGTTTCGTATTTTTGTATCTTCCTTTAATAACTATATCATTTTCCTTTCCTTTAATTGATTGAACTAGGTGTTGATTCGTTCAGATGGTATTTGGGTGAATGAAAGAATGTATAGTGACCACCTAAAACTGAACTGTTTTTACGATATATCATAATTATTACACATTTGGATACATTCCAGTCCAGATCGAAACGAGACCTATTCTAGTATTCACTCCGTTATTGGTGTTGTTGTTAATTTTCAGTTGGGTTTTGGTTTTAAGGCTTCATACGGCGCAGTGGCAAAGTTAGTAGAGCGTTGGACTTGGAATCTATAGGTACCGAGTTCAATCCCCCCCCCCCCCCCCTTTCCGGTGATTTTTTGGTAGTAAGCTATTCAAGGTGGAGACAGTTGATGCGTTAGTAGACGCGGACCTTAGAGCGATTTTGCGCTTGTTTACAAACGATCTTATTATTTTCTTAGCCGGATTATCATTTTATGCTATTACAGTGTTTGTGCGACGTGCGTGTGCAGCACTCCACATGCAGGTAGACGGAACGATTTAATTTAATTTAATAAGTAATTTACAGTATTTGGGATTTCTTCCTAAGCACCTAAGCATTCCTATAAGTACTTTGCATAACCAAAACCAATAAATATGAGGCTCACCTCGGTTTCGGATTGTACTTTCTCAAACTTCCCCATTACTTAGTCAACTGTTTATAATCCCAGGACCAGGGGTCTGCATGTCTCCCCTACATCTCCGGGGCGGCACTACCGGTACTGACGGCCTTGTTCGGACACATCGGTAACCATGGCTACGGACCGGACGTCCTTACACGCGAGGTCCAGTTCTCCTGTTACGAGATCCTAAAGGCCCTTTACGCTCTCGGTACATCGAATAAAGCAGCTGTTGACAGGTTTGTAACATCTGTTGACATGTAGTTCTGCTGACTGTTTAATTCGTACAGTAAAACCTTGAATTATTTATTTTAATAGCTCGTAGGATGAAATACATCACAATGATAACCATTGGGATATCCATTTATGCTGCCTAATCCCTAGGAACAATATTTTTATAATTTTCGATATAAGTTCTCTATATATTTTCCGTCTACTAATAAATAAAAATGTTTTGTTATAGACACAGACGACCTATTGGTGAATGTTTAGGTGCTCTGGCTTCTGCTTTCCCTGTCGCTTTTATGGAACCTCATCTGAATTCGTACAACCGCCATTGTGTTTCAAACTTAAAAGATAGTAAATGTGAGTAATTAGAAAGTATTTAGTAGAAACAATGAGATTTTAATTACATTACTTTGCATTGATCGTGCCTGCACCCCCCCCCCCCAAGCAATGCTTTCGTATATCAGATCTGTCTGTATGATTATGTCCCATGACAGACAGCTGGGGAAGGAAACGTAGTGGACAGCTGTTGACATCATGAAACATCTGCTGAAGTATTGAGAATGTACAATAATTGGGGTTTCTTTATGCTGGTTGATAGCGATCTGTGGAGGAGTTTCATTGCATATAAATCAAAAAGTTAATCACACCCACTGCTGCTACTGATCCCGTTTATTTTCAGCTCGAACCGACGAACTTTTATCGGAGGGGATCCCGAGATTGACGGACACGATGGACGAGGTCCACAAACTCGTCGACGGGAGTTCCCGGAGTGGCGACGACGTCGCCAACGTTGTCGAGGTCATCCTCCCTATGCTCTGCAGTTACCTGTCCATGTGGTGGAGACACGGCCCCGACGGGTCGCAAGGGGGCGCTAGAGCCGCCGCTAGAGGCGCCACAGAGTCGGCTGTGAACCGAGTTACCGGAGTCAACTCGGAGAACATGCACAACGCTCTGTGCTACACGTTGGAACTCATACTGAACAACTTGGGAGACTCGTCGGCTACTTGGATGAGTAATCTCGCCTGTTTCACACAGCCTATTCTCCCTCACGCAACACAGAGTTTATTGAAGGTAATGTTGGTTATATTCACTTCACACTACTGATGAGTGTATGTATATGTACACGCATATAATTTTTAAAAAATAAGGAATCACGTCACCGGGGGTTGAACCAGCGCTATACGTACTTTTCGGCCTATCAAGCCCTAACAGTAGTAGGAGAAGAATGGCCCTCCGCATAGTCCTCCCTAGCTTGGGCTATGGGCTACTTCTCGGAGGGCTATTAAAAATGCCAAATTCCGACACGTGCCATATGTCACCATCGGCAGTTGCCATCAACCAATCGTAGCGTAGCCTAACCTCGCGATGCCCGCCTTACTCGACTGATTGACTAACCCTACAGTTATTCCCCTTTTCGCCACGCTACCACCACCACCACTGTATACTGTATATGGTGACGACAACGACGACGTGGCCATCTACACGTATCACGCATATACCCTCCCTCGATATTATATATTATATTATATCGATTGCCAACTCAACGATTTACCCACCTCGACTGCTGTCGCCAAACCAATAAACCAACCAGCCAGTATGATACATGAAATTCCGCCACGCGTCAACTACACGTTCTCGCATTTCCATAGTAGTTACTCAAGCTAACCTAACCCTCAGCATCTGCGCCATATTGAAAGGCTACTACTAACATTATACTGTGCGTTTTTATTATAATTATTGATTATTATTACGCACAACCCAATGATTCATATTCTTTCACGTATTTCCTATCCACGCAACCATTCATCCACATTGCAACCCATCTTATTCGTTGATTATGCCACATCCCATCTCTTCTACGTTGATTATGCCACATCCACACGTATTCAAAAATTTATATATAACTGAATGTTTTTGTTAAAATTCATCACTTGTAATCTTCATGGTAATATATTGATACCATATCTAATTTTTTGTTCTCACTCTGAAATTGTGTTATTTCCTTAATAATTTCTACATTATCTTACTCGTTGTATATTCGTTGGTTGGAAAACAACACCTCATAAAATGATACTGATTCCAGCATTGGGTATCGATGAAAAAACGAAAATCTGAGCTACGTGTCTTGCTCAATTTTTGTTTTTTCATCGATACCTAATGTCGAACTCAGCATCATTTTTCTTAGGTGTCGTTTTCCGACCATCACAATTTTAGAGTGAGAACTATGGTGTCAATTTATTACAGCGATACGGTTTAAAATTTATCACTTGTAATATTTTTCGTATTTATTATTATTATTATGGCCTTAACACAAAAAACCGGAGCAACAAATAGCTGGAAATTTACTTACAATAAATATACTTGTACCGCCGTTCACAGCAAGAAGTATTTTATTGTGGAATCTCAGGAGGACAACGAATCAATTTGTTTTTCCCATCAAGATACCCGCTATTTGCTAGACATTCTAGAAACAACAACCAACAACCAACATCAATCCAGACCAGCAATTATACCAGGTAGGATATATCCCACTCTTCGTTTTGCGCGGGGAAATTTGAATATTTCTATCAACCCCACATCGGGTGATGTTTACGTTCAGAAACAGGGCAAATGTAAAGTCCTCAACAAAGCTTTTACTGAAGTTCTAATTCAATACAGAGGGAAATTATTGCAATTTCTCTCACCACCGCTAGAGATTATTAGCGATCAATTCTACATTGAATTATCAAATCCAGAGTTTATTGGATTTGTAACAGCTTTTAAAGGAACCAACTATGTTGGCTTATGGAAAATCAGCCTCAGATACGCTGATAGTGTTGGTTTTAACTATTATACGGGTTTCAATTTGTCAAATCAGGAACTAACCGTTTTGTTGCGAGAGTGGGACACTCAAATCGATGAACCAGACAAGCATCTTTTTGATAAAAATATCATTCAATTATCAGACCGTCTCAAAATGGTTAAAACCAATAATAAAAAAATTATTATCACCAATACCGATAATTCTACTGAAGTAGGAGCAGGTGTAAACCTGATCATAAGTTAAACTCTTTGAGGTTTCCAATACCCATAGGCGATTGGTGATTGATTTAAAATTATTTCACTCGCTAGCATATAAATGTTTAGATATAGTCAATAACATTTCATTTCATTTCGTTTTATTTTAATCTTTGGTGATATTTTATTATTATAATTATTATTATTATTAATTATCTAAACAAACTTCAACATGGATAAAATAACAATATGTTGTTCATTCTGTCATATGATGTAACTAGATATAATTATTTACGCCACCTACGGTCACATTTTGAAAGTTATTCTTGTTTTAAGTGTCATGTCGTGACTTCATGCAGCGAAATTTGTAAACGACATGAATCAACTACTGGTTGTAAAGAAATGGAGTTCCGTACCTATCAATTGACTTGTTCTACCTGTAATAAAGAGTATACATATGAGAATTATTTACGACACGATTGTCACTTGAAATGTTACTACACAAGAAAGCGTAAATCTCCGCAACATAAAAAAAATATATTATCTAGAAAAAACTTAAGGGTGGCTCTTGGTACATGCGCAACAATTTTTACGCGGGAACAAGAAGCTCACGATAATCGTCTTGAAATTTATGTCCACGACCTGCCAACTTCTAGAGATTATCCCGATGTGGAAACAGCATTAACGCGAATTCGAGGTAATATTCTTCAGTTAATATTAGACAGATTGAAAGAAATGAATGTTCTTAGACTGTGGTTAGGTCTAAATGTATTAATGTACAGATCACATTTTTCAGAAGGCGAGCAATTGGAAACTTTTTATTTTAATTCTTCCGGTGGTGCTATTAATACTGTAGATTCATCACAAAGTTTTGACACATGGTTTGAGTATGTGGTGGAAAATATATTACAAAAAATAGCCATCTTTAACACACGTGGTTCAGGGTGGCGTATTAAATCTTTATTAAGGGTTGAAATTAAATTAGCTGAATCTAAGTGTAGGTCGTTACTATATAAGGGGCATGGATATATGGAATTACCTAAGGTTCTATCGAGTAAACGATGTGTTATAAATGTACAATCGGCTGATAATGACTGTTTCAAATGGGCTATTATAGCCGCAAAATTTAGTAGCAAAGTGAACAACAAAAACCATACTTCGTCGTACAAAAATTATATGAGTCATTTCATTTTTGACAACGGGAAAAATGATTATCCAACAGAGTGGCAGTTAGCGATTAAACTTTTTGAAAAACAAAATTCAAAATATATAATTAATTTACTATGTTGGAATAACGACAACAAACGCACCCCTGTATCTATATTAAGACAACCTCCGTTTGGTAAAATTACACCTGATAAACAGTTATTAAATATATTACTTGTAGTAAAAAATAACAATGTACCTAAACTGAATCATTATGTTTGCATAACTAACTTGAATCGATTGCTGAATACGAGAGCTCTTCATATCAGGAATAGGAAATATTGTGAAAGGTGTTTGGCTCATTTTTTTTGAGCGGAAGTTCTTCATCGACACCGTCTCGCATGCTACCAAGGAAGAAGTCAACGAGAGAAACTACCTAATAAAAAAAGAACACACATTAGTTTTACAAATTTAGATAGAACCTTAGCCCCATTGTTTGTCACCTACTTTGATATAGAATGTATCTTACAACCTTCAGTTAATAATCAAATTATACAGGAGCATATACCGTGTGCTGTGAGTTATTTAATTGTTCCCAATAGTGAATTACTTGATGCTCCAAAATGTCATTTGAAAACATTCGTAAAGTCAAATAATAATAATTGTATTCAAGATTTCTTAGATTCATTATATACTGATTTAACTGAATTATGTTGTTGGTCAGAAATATATACTCATAAAACTATGTCATTTACTAATATTGATTTTGTAAATTTTGAACAAGCAAAATTTTGTTTCTATTGTAATGTTACTTTAAATAATAATGTAGGGAAAAACAGACATCATTCACATATTACAGGTAAATATATTGCGGCAGCCTGTAATAGTTGTAACCGAAGTTTATCATTGAAACGATACCTGTATGTACTTTGCGGGCACAATTCCAGTAATTATGATATACATTGTATATTACAAACCGGATTTAGAGATAAGAAATACACAGATTGGGATATAAAGGTTATACCGAGAAATACAGAACGATATATTTCACTGAGTGCATTTATCCCAATTAAAAACACTTCTAAGAAAATTGAGTTACGTTTCTTAGACACATATCAATTTTTAAGCTTTTCTTTAAGTAATTTAGTAGAGTGTTCAACAAAGGATGTAGCGAGTCATGATATAAGCTCAATTTTACCTATTACTCTACAAGAAATGAAATATTTTTATCCAAACTTGAATAACTCAACAATTAAACGGAAAGGAGTATTTCCATACGAGTACTTGACAGATATAAATAAATTTAATGATACTGGTTTGCCGTCTATAAATAATTTTTTTAGTAACTTAAGTCAAAAAACATGCACAATTGAAGATTATAGGTTTGCGGAATTATCATGGGTAGAATTCGACTGTGCGAATCTCAAAGATTATCTTTTAGCCTATTTAAAACTCGATGTTTGTTTGCTTGCTGATATATTTGAGAATTTTAGGAATGTTTGTAAACAAAATTACGATTTAGAAGCGGTTTTTTACTGTAGTATCGCGTCATTTACCTATGATTGCGCACTAAAATATAATAAATGTAAAATAGAATTAATAAAGGATTATCAGACATATAGAGATTTTGAAAAATCAATTAGGGGTGGTGTTTCATTTTGTCGAAAGCATTATATAGAATCAAATATACCAGGAACAAGTACATATGATTCTACTAAGGAAGAATGCCATATTTTTAATATTGATTTCAACTCTTTATATTCTGGGAATTTAAGTAAAAAACTACCCACCTCACAATTCAAAGAAGTAAGTATTAAACACTTAGAGAATGCAATTCCAGAAAAACTAATCGAGTACTTGGTAGATTTAGACATTGATGGATCTACTGGATATTTTTTAATATGTGATTTAAATTATCTCAAAGCTATTCACGATCAAACATTACAATTACCGTTAGCTCCAGAGCATTTAAGTATAAATGAATCAATGCTTTCGCCTTATATGAGGGAACAATTTAATAACTTATCGATACAAAGAGGTACCTCCCGTAAATATAGGATGCCTATACCAAAACTCTTGCTGACGCAATTTGATAAAGAATTTTATCATTTACATTTGAAACTGTTAAAATTTTATATAAAACATGGATTAATTGTTACTAAACTACATAAATTATATTCTTTTCAACAAGAATTTGTATTTAAAAATTACATCGATTTTAATATTAATCAAAGGCGATTAGCAAAAAGTTACATTGAAACAGTTGTCGCGAAATTGCTTAATAATTCGTTATTTGGTAAATCAATAGAAAAGATAAGAGATCGATGTAACTTTTGTATCGCAAATAGCAATGATAAATGCGACCAATTGGTAAATCGTATTAATCATGAACAATTTATAATATACAATAATACATTATCGGGACATTTATTAGTGAAAGACTCTGTAACTCTCGATAAGCCTATATTTATTGGTAGCACTGTGTTGGACTTGGCTAAATTGGATATGTATGAGCTGTTCTACAATAAATTGCTACCTATTGAGAAAGAATTAAACTGTCGTATTGAAATTGCTGCATCAGATACAGACTCTTTAATAGGATGTTAATATAATACATCGCAGAATATTTTTTCAAAAGCATTAATTAAAAATAATATTTTAGATACATCCAATTACCCTAAGGATCACCCTCTCTACAGCGATAAAAATAAATCGAGACTTTATTACTGTAAAGATGAACTAGCTTCACGTGAAATTAAACAAGCAGTATTTTTAAGACCAAAATTATATTCAATTTTGGAATGGAATAACAAAAATATTCGTAGAGCAAAAGGTATTACAAGAGCTGTTGTGGAAACGAATATTATACATGAAGAATATTTAAAAGCATATAACTCAAATGAAGAAATAAAAAAAACATATACAGATTTCAATCTAAATTACATCGTATTTATACCTTAACCCTATCCATACCGGGGTACTTTAGACGCTCCACCTACCGGGGGGGGACTTTTGGGGACGTAAAGTTTGGAAGCATATAACTTTGTGTGGTTTAATGATATTACTTTAAAGTAAAAAGTTTTAGATACAAAATTTATTCCTCTATCCAAATATGCCACACACTAATGCTGAAATATAATATTTATATACTATAATTATGTTTAAATTGATTTTAAATTTATATTAAATTGATTGAATTTTAAATTTCCCGCCTATAATAGTTCAGCAATAATATGACAGTTTCAGAGACAGGTCAGTTTACGAGTCATTTTCATGGTCATAAATAATAATATGAAAATTAATTTTTGTTTTAAGATAAAGAATAATAAATTTTAGGAAAAGTAACGGAATTTCACTTGCAATAAATGTGGATTGGCTTTGAACCAAGCAATCAAATAAAGTGCGTCTCCAAAAGTCCCCCCCCCGGTATGGATAGGGTTAAAGCAAAATAAATTTGCACTCAGTAGCTTTGATGATAAACTTTATTGGGTTAATAAAAATCAATCACTTCCTTGGGGGCACTATAAAACAAACCTCAAAAAACCTATAAAAATATCAAATATACCAATTTATGAAGAACCAAAAGACGATGGTGTTGATGATGAATTATCAAATAGTAAATAAAAATATAAGTTGTAAGCAGATCATTTATGGACTTAATTTAAAAGAATTAAAAAATCAATTGAATGGTAAAATTGTACTCAAACCTAATCAGTTTATATATAAGGTATTTGGTGCAACCATATTAATGTTTACAAATGGACGAATAACAATTCTCGGTAGAAAATATAATTTTAATAAAGTGAAAAAGCATATATTCGAAAAAACAAACATTAATTTGATTTTTAAATCAATCAATTTGTGTACTTATATTTTTAGTATCGATACCGTAATTTATAGGTTACTTATAAACAATATCGGGTTTTATGTTATATTTGATAATGTTAAACTAGAAATTTCATACGAGCCCGAAATATTCAATAACTGTAAAGTCAGAATAAATAATATTGTTGTTGTTTGCTGCTTCTACACTGGTAAATGTACATTAATGTGTTCCCCGTTTAAATTTCATATATATTATCCTATATTCAACAAACTGGTTAATAATTTATTATTATTTGGTGCGAGGGTTTTTGATGTAAAATATAATTAGTGCGAGTGAAATTTATTGTTGTTGTTGTTGTTGTTGCTGTTTGGTGGTGGAGATTTTTACTGTAAAATATATATTAAATTTGGCTGGAAAAAAATTTATGAATATTTTTTTAAAATCAACAACTAGTTGGGGGGAAATTAACTAACTAACTTCAGTAGAGCGATTGCTTGTAACACTCAAGTAGGCATAGTATACTCAGCGGCAGTAGCTAGCTAGCTAGCTAACTAAGCATCGCTGCTCACGAGTGAGCTACAATAGCGCATCTGTTACTTATGAGTGTGCGTGTGTGCAGCAGGCAACGCTAAGCTCGGTGAGAAAAGATTAGGGCTATGTGCTGGTATTCATAGTCAAAGACGATGCCCTCCTATCTGTTACTAGTCTGTATACCGGTACATATTATTAAAACATCAGCTATGCATCTCCCTACATTCAGAATAGAACAATGAACAGAGCATATATCGCTAACTAATCCGCATGGGAAAGGTTTATGTTGTGCATTTTGTTAACTATGAGAATTTTGTAATCTAAACATCTGCGACCCTCTACAAAAATATATATAAACTCAATTTTTCTAACAGTGAACTATAATTTTGTTAAACAAAAGAAGAAAAAAATACCAGTAGGCCTATTTAATTTTAAGAAATTCTTACCGGTAGTTACGACGACAACTTACCTCGAAGATGACATTCGCCTTTTTTAACAACCAAGCGATGAGAAGTAGTATCAAAATTGATTTGGAATCAAGCGAAACATATCTCTCGTCATCCAATATTGCCGAGATGGAGTTGCGTTACATAAACCAAAAATTTGAAATCGGCTTTACTTCGGTAGGAAATGGAGTACCTTTATCACCAACAAAGGTTGAAATTTCTAAAGATTTCACACTAAATATAAGGATACAACCATGCACATGCTCTAGTGAAAATTCGGAGAATTGGGAGAATGATGCTGATAATACGCTTCGCTTCGATCTACCGATGCAAAGACCGGTAGAAGTTAGGCCTATAAACTCAAACAACCATTTACAGGTACCGGTAATGGAGGAAACACCTCTGAGGGACCCTCATATAGGCCTATAAAAAAAGTATAATACGGTAATAATACCGGTAATAAATTTAGTGTTGTTGTTGTTGTTGTTGTTGTTGTTGTTGTTTATAAAACTTAGTACTATAGTTAGGAACAGCGATCACTTTCTGACTGAAGCTCAGCGAAAAATTATTCGCATATTTACAACCAGAAAAGTGACCGTGCAGTCACTATTTGGAGCATTTTCTGCGGATACATTCTGGTTGTAAATTGTGGCCAGTGTTCCTGACTGTACTGTAAATATTACTGCAGTAGCTGTAGCAGTAAGTTTATTTTATATTTGATTTAATAAATGTTATCAATCTGTCTACCTATTTTATATCTAATTTAAAAAAAAGCGAATACATAAATAAACTAACTATGTTTTATATAGACCCGTCAACATAGAGTGAATGTTAGTAACAGAGAATGTGGTGGATTTTATATAGGCCTAGTTAGGTATACCGCGAGCCACACCTATTGTATCCGAGTGGAGCCTTTATATGACTGGTTGAATGAAGGGGCGCCTGACTGTGAGTTCTAAAGGTTAACTGTATAGCATACAACATACTGACATAAAGTGAATGTTGAAAGTTAGTAACAGAGAGTGCGAGGGGATTTTATAGGACCAATAGCGCTACCGGTACCTAACCACACCTATTGTATCCGTGAGCTAGTCAGCTTTCAGTTGAGGAGTCATTAGGCCTATATGCCTAATCGAATGAAGGTGTACCGTAAACCATTTTGGGTCAACATTCGAAAAAGGGGCCGCATAAAGTTAACTATAGCTGTATAGGCTTGCCTATGCAACAGTAGTAGCCCGCAGTAATGTAGATTAGACCAATTAAAGTTGTAAACAGAAAATTGGAAGCATTCAAGTGTAATAGCCTAATCCTTAAATCGAAGAAACCTGCATGCCCTTGCTCTATCCAAGTATACAGTTACAAGAGTGCTACAGCGCCGGTACCAGTAGGCCTATTGTTAGGTGGGCCCCTCTAATGCTGCATTCACGAACCTCATGTCGAGTTAATTTAATTTTATTATTAGTAAGTAACGCTAAAGCGCTGTGGGTGCTGTCACTCTAGAAGGGGGTGCCATTCTGCCCATTCTGCCGTTCTACAGTTTAGCGTTGTTGTTATATGTCTGTATGTGTGTAAAGTCAGCTACTGGTAGTTAAACTCTGATACAACAGCCGGCTACCGGTAGGTACGGTGTGTTTGTGAGTGTAAACTTAAGCCCTACACCTTCAGTCAAACTGAGATATAAAAAAATAGATTTTAATGTTTTTATTATTTTTATTGACATTAAAACAATTATATTATCCCATCACATTACATGCTTAGAGTAAACCTACTGTACATCATTCACCGCAGTTATTTCTTTCTGTTTATCATCAGTTTCAGTTAAACGCTTCGTTACATACCCTCCAATCCTTTTCGCTGAGCAGTAATTCAAGCAGCTATCACCATCTTTGTGAAAACTACATTTATCTTCTACTGTAGTAGTTAATTGATCTGGAAGGCATGGAGTTAAATAATTGTAATATAGTCGATATATCCCCAATTTCTCCATCGAATTTGGTGCGAGAACATCAAGTTGGGAAACTAATATTGCCTGCTTCATCAACCCAAATACATGTATATTTTTTTTATATTTTAAATGTCTCTTCATGTACTTTTTAAAGTCATCTTGCGAAATGTCACCGTAATCCCAAGGTAAATGCGAAGTCATGTCTCGTAAATTGTTTACGTGAGCTTTATCTAATGCTGATAACTTAATATTAGGTGGACCTTTAATTAAAAACGTCTTTACATTAGTTTTGGTGTAATTAGAATCGAATATAGCAAATTCTTTAAATACTACCGGATATTCCTTATTGTCTATCGTATAATATTGAAAATCAACAAAAATAATATTATCCATTTTATCTGATAAACAAAAGTTAAATGATTAATTACAACGCTTGTTGGTTTATTTTATAATAATTAACAAGCCATTTATATAATATTATTTCATTTATTTCCACATTATTTGTAAACGCTCTCATTGGATAGTTTGTGTGAATTCGATTTACCAAGTAATAAAGACAGTATAATCCACATGTGGTCCTCCTGGGGTCTTGAAATTGTTTCCGGGTAGTACGCCATCTTGCTGAATTTTTCTCAAGCCATTTTTCAATACATCTGTTTGGATATTTTGGTCCAAATGAATTAAATAATTCAGCCTCATTATCTCGTATATATATAGCTATCCAATGAACCCCGGGTAGATGCTCTTTATCGGTGTTTACTATTAACCCATAATCTCTCCGCTTATTATTATCTAATTTAGGTAATTTGTTAGATGAAAACGCTCCCAAATAGTGACCACCCACTGGAAACATATCAAGGTCCTCTGTGGGGCGAGCCACGAAGTGAGTGAGCCTTAGCGTAGTGGTACCATTAATCAACCTGTGGGGCGAGCCACGAAGTGAGTGAGCCTTAGCGTAGTGGTACCATTAATCAACCTGTCGTTCTGTCGTTCTGTCGTTCTGTCGCGTCCAATTTTAAACGTTAATAACTCAGCCAATCTTTGATGAAATCTATCCAAACTTGGTACACATGTTGTTTGGCAAAAGTTTAGAAATTTTCCAAGTAGAATTTCCGTGTGGCCTTCGAGAAGCTAAGATAATAGCAGTTAATTAGTTAATTAAGTTGATTACGGTAAAAACACCATTTTCAACCTGCCTTTTAAAGGAAATTAATTGTTTTACAGTATAAGATTTAAATAATTATACTTAAAAATTATACAGATGTAATCCACATACGCCATTCTATTATAGTTTTTAATTAGTTCAAGTGATTTGCTTTATTAATTGTGTCTTTAATTGATCTAAAGTAATTAAAACGTCATAAAAAATTGATTCTCATTAAATACTGCTCATTTATTGGCTAACATGCTGGTACGATGGAAGGATGTGTGTGTAAGGCAGCTATTTGCTGGGAATGATTATTGGTCAAGTCTCTGCTGGTGTGGAGCTAGCTGGCTTGGAGTTGTGGCTGTAGACTAACCAGAGAGGAATTGTACTGTAATAGGCAACCAGTATTGCTATTCCAGCCCAGACATCATTCTTGAAATCCAACATCCCAACATCCTTCCTGTATTGACTCTACTATAAGTGTTGTATTGCTATCTCAGGTAAATGACAGATATAATAACATAAATACAATCCATGGCATGGCTGTTGTGTAGGCTTCTGAAATAGTTTATTCCACAATGTATATGTCTGGTTATTTTTTAATTGAATTTTTGCAAAGTAGTAAAATTAATGTTCTTAAAAATAATATTATTATTTTATATGTAACCTAGGAAATTAGCTACATTTTTTCGCTGCAGCTTTAAGAGTGTACATTGATTTAATATTATTTCAATACCCATATTACTACATCGGCATAAGATGCGTTGGCGTTGTATCACACATCTCCACATATCACACATCTCCACATAGATGTATCAACAGTTACTCGCACAGTTTCGAAACTTCGCATAGTTATAACTGTATAAAGATCGTCAGTCTGCGTTTAGGAAAAATATTTTATGACAAAACAGGACAAGCGACGAGCGCAACGAGGCATATAATGAAGACGAGTACTGCGTTGACTAAATTGTTATATAAACCACCTGGCTTCACATATTGATCGCATCCCTAGTTATTATTATTATAAAGATCGTCCTAGCCTGCGTTTAAGAAATATATTTAAATACAAAACAGGACGAACGCAAAGAGGCTTATAATGAAAACGAGTACTGCGTTTATTATATTCCTATAAACCACCTGGCTTTGCATATTTAACGTGCGATTGGAAATAAGTTCGTGCTACCCTTCCGTGGGTGGTAGATGTCGCGGTTATGTATTGGTGGGTGGGGGGAGGGGGGGGGGGGGGGGTGTGCAGATTAAAAGGGGTGAACACGTACTGTCCCCCTTTCTTTGATTAATTGGTGGTGTGGGTTAATATCTCATAACCTGATTTTGTGATACAGTCGCACAATTTTAATTTGTATCTCATAACTGGGCCTCGTGCTGCGCGAAGGCCCCACGAACGTGTCGTTCTGTCGTTCTGTCGTTCTGTCGCGTTCAATTTTAAACGTTAATAACTCGGCCAATCTTTGATGAAATCTATCCAAACTTGGTACACATGTTGTTTGGCAAAAGTTTAGAAATTTTCCAAGTAGAATTTCCGTGTGGCCTTCGAGAAGCTAAGATAATAGCAGTTAATTAGTTAATTAAGTTGATTACGGTAAAAACACCATTTTCAACCTGCCTTTTAAAGGAAATTAATTGTTTTACAGTATAAGATTTAAATAATTATAATTAAAAATTATACAGATGTAATCCACATACGCCATTCTATTATAGTTTTTAATTAGTTCAAGTGATTTGCTTTAATAATTGTGTCTTTAATTGATCTAAAGTAATTAAAACGGCAAAAAAAATTGATTCTCATTAAATACTGCTCATTTATTGGTTAACATCCAAGTTGGCTCGGTGCTGGTACATAAGATAGGAAGGATGTTTGGTGTGTGTAGAACAGCCAGTGCTCTTCAATGGGAATGTGAATGTAAGTAACCACATGTGTACAGGCCGGTAGACAGATTGGCCATAGCTAGCTAACGAGATGGAAATCTGAATTCCCTACTATTCAGTCTATTATTGTGTTATTGTGTGTTAGACAGATCTCATTTAATAAATGTCAGTCAATAACATTTTACCACTGCAGAAGGCTTATTTATATCCATACTTGTTTTTTCCTCATAAATATTGGGCTTATTATTTTTTGATGGGATTTCTTTGTAGTTGAATTGTCTAAGTTTTTACACTGAGGCATTAACAGAGGGTACT
The DNA here is from genome assembly GCA_032718475.1 of Nemertoderma westbladi. Lineage (NCBI taxonomy): Eukaryota > Metazoa > Xenacoelomorpha > Nemertodermatida > Nemertodermatidae > Nemertoderma > Nemertoderma westbladi. The sequence continues at coordinate 37,369 of JAUCBJ010001356.1, read as the reverse complement.
GGTATTAAATTAATTATTTGAATATCATTACTGCATCGACTGCATTTAGTACTGCGTTCTGCATTGATTATATTCCTATGAACCATTCCTGGTTTCGCATATTGCACGTATCCATAGTTATAAAGATTGCCAGTCTGCGTTTAGGAAATATATTCAAATACAAAACAGGATGAGCGCAACGACGCTTATAATAATTAAGACGAGTACGGCATTGATTATATTCCTATACACCACCTGGCTTTGCATATTGAACGTGCGATTGGAAATAAGTTTGTTCTACCCTTCCGTGGGTGGTAGATGTCGCGGTTATGTATTGGTGGTTGGGAAGGGTGGGGGGGGGGGGGGGGGGGTGGAGAGATTAAAAGGGGTGAACACGTACTGTCCCCCTTTCTTGGATTGATTGGTGGTATGGGTAAATTTCTCAAAACCTGATTTTGTGATACAGTCGCTCAATTTTAATTTGTATCTCATAACTGGGCCTCGTGCTGCGCGAAGGCCCCACGAACGTGTAGATAACATACTTAATCGATATGTATTTCTTTCCTGCTATTTAAACTTAATGAATGATCATAAATATTAAAAACGATTACATTTATGGTCTCAACCAACGGTTCGGCAAATCTTAATTTTAATTGGCTGTTAGTATATATCGATGGTTGCGGATCTCTAACATAGCCGTCGGCGGTTAGGTCCCAGGATATGAGTTGGCAATTACCTAAGTAGGTTTCATGTTCTATATTATTACCTCCATAACCGTTAATATATGTATTAATGTTTTTCATTAATTGAGTATACTCAAAAATGTATGTTCCATCTGTAAAATTAGGCTCGTATATTACACCACCTACTGGAAGACCGTCTACAATCAGTTCCGCGCGTCTAAGGTTAAAATGTTCAAATTTCAAGGGGTTACTAATTAATTCTCCCGAATATGCATTATTTCTTATAAAACCGATAATAACTAATTTGGGTTTTTTACCATCAAATATGTTTGTTTGGGTGTAATTTGTGGTTTGAGCGGGAATAGTAAATGTTGTAACCTCCTTTTTTTGGAATTGATATTCAATATCGTAACTCTCTAAACCTTTTAGGTGACTGCTTTCTATTACTGGATTAACCTCCATTCTAGGGATTAGGATCTTTACTTCATCTAATTCTAACCGAAGATTTGTCACAGCGTTTGCGTTTGGAGTGATTTTAAAAATAAACGAATTTGATACTTTTCTAAAATGCATTCTTAAATCATACCCAGGTTGTATTATTTTAGTTTCAGTATCAAAATCAATTGTCAATCCACTTACAAATTGCATTTGTTTACTAAAGGCATCGCCAATAGGATGCGCACCAGGATTAATTTCATTTCCGTGTTCGGATAAAGGCTGATGAAAGCCACCCGCCCCCAGTAGCCCATTTTTAGATTCGTATGTTGTAAATAGTAAATTGGATAAGTACGACTTGTAGAAATAATGGTTATTTCTATTTTCAACCTGCTTCTCATTAAGGTCTATTTTAATATCACTCCACATAGTCCCAGAAGGGTAATTCAACATATAAATATGGGAGTTTTCAAGTTGTCTATCCCACCATACAGTACATTTTGTAATTAATAACGCATCTTGCAGTTTCGTATAGAATTCATTGGATCTTGGTACAAGGAATGTGACTTCCCTAGACTCACTTCTGAGATTGGATACCGGGTAAATTGTTTCATAATGCTTTGCTTTAAATTCAGTCTGTATTGGCTGTGTAGAAAATAAATCCAATTCCTTAATAATTGAAATTATTAAAAAATACTTTTTTTGCAGTGTTTCAGTTTGCCTTTTATTTTTCTATTTTTACTACGACGATGATGTATGTTCATAGACATTGGCCTAGTAGGTTGCTTTAAATCTCTATAAACTTTTTCTACAACAGATCTTGTTGATGGTTTCATTTTATTTAATGCTTTATTAATAACCGTATTAGACTGCTGATGTAAGACCCGCTTACCTTTTGGTATTACGTGTTGTCTCATAAATTTTGTGGTAAATGGTAAAGCTTTTTGTAACACTTTTTTTGCTAATGGCTTACCAAATTTTTTCAATGTAGATAAAGCGTCTGTAAATATACCTTCCCCGTGTTGATTTGTTCGCAACATACCTCTACGATAACGTTGAAAACGACGTTGTTTTAAGTTTGGACCAAATGCACCAATTTGTTGTCCGTAAGGGTCAATATATGAACCACTTCGAAAAACAGGAACTTGCGTCAAGCCTCTCGTACTTCTTCCACCTTTAAAAACAGCAAGATTAGAGTCTGCACCACCATATTGAGGTTTACTGTATCTTTGAAATAAATCGGAATCCATTTTAATTTATTTTTTTAAAGTGTAAGGTAATTGAAGTTGTGCCGTATTCAAAATTCAAATCTTTTCCTTCTTTGTCTGTTATTTCAATATGAATGTATGTTATCTTATATGATTTTTTTACAGGGATATAATGAATTGTATCCTTGACAAATTCTTTATTTATTATACTACCATATTTCACATCATCAGGTATCGCGACACGACGAAGTAAGGCTAAACCAAAGTCATTAATATATTCATTTTCAATTATATTACTAGTCACGTACATGTTCGATTTAGGTTCTGGAATAGAATTGGGTGGTTGAGGGCATAAAAATACCATCTGGTAAGCTTTTTCTTCATTTCCGATAACCTTTATTAAATAACCCTTTATATTATTTTTCGTCTTCAAAATAATTTTAAAATTTGGATTTAAATTCGCGCCGAGATTATTTTCAGTAATTCCAAAATAATAGGCTAATTGTTGACCTATAAATAACTCTCGTACAGTTTTCCCTGAAATAAATTGCAACCTATTTTGCTGAGTATTTTCAACTATTTGTAATTTATCTTTCAACGCCCCAGTGTTAAAATAATCTATAATGTCATTGATACTGTAGAACAAACCGGATGGAAGTGTATCCTCAAAATTTTTTTTCCTTTTTTTTAATAAAATAACATTCTCTACATTGTTATACATGGACGGTAATGTGGCTAAGTAAAATATACTTTTTATACCTACCACCCAGTTTTCGTTTGGATTTATAGGTAAGGCACCATGGAAATTGATCTGATAATTACTACCAGTATTACGAGGAAAATCAATTGGACAGGAGTTACTTGGTAGTCTAACGTAGAACTCATCCATCACCACCACCGCGTATTAACTTAAGTGTTATAACAGTGCGACCGCCGTTGAAATTAATTAATTCACCTTGACCGTCACGTAAAGTAATTAAGATTGTTTTTAGTTTTTTATTCAACAACCGGTAATAGCAAATGCTCTTGTATTCGTGATTAATATATTTTCGATTTAATTGTGTTAAAGGACAGGTTCTTAAGAGCGGTGCTAAAGCGTCACCAACAAATGAGCTCTTAATAATATCTGTATATATGAAGATTGTATCTTTATTACGAGTAATATTCGTGGGAGCTGGAAAATCTAAAATCCCAATTTCCGAAATTTTTGGTCCACTATAATTTAAAATTAATATCGGCTGTTCTATATTGCTTAATTCATCCACTGTAGTGGTACTGTATATATCCCAATTCGGAATACTCGGATGATTCTGATCCAATAACGGTTTTAAGCCTAGAATTTGAATTAAATCACCGCGTAGACTTAATTGTATTTTTTTCAACTTTTTAGGAAATTTAAATTTAATTCTAGAATAATTTGTATTAAAAATGAATTCGAAATCTCTATATTTCGCTTCAGAATTAAACAGTTTATTTATATCATCAATAATGACTTGAATAGAGCTATGCATACCAGGAAATAAACTGTATAATTTGGCATCTTTTGCATCTACCCCGATTGACAGCGAGATTTGAGTTTGCAGAGTAATATTACTGTATGTTGCTTGGTATTGTATCTCGGCGAGTCCAATTTTAGCGTTTGGACCAATATATAATTCTTCGGCTAAATCAACAGTAAACTCGCTAGGGTTATTATTGGGGTAAGTGTTTAATGAGCTATCTGAAAGTAGAGTGATATATGTATCTACAGCCATTATTATTATTATTATTTAAGCTCTCTCTACTTGACTCCTTTGTACATACAGTACAGTACAGTACGGTATAATGTTAAATTATAGACATCTGTGACCACGTTCATTCCCACTTCTACAGTATATGCGAGGGATCAATATTTTACTGGCTTTATTTAAAGCGAATGAACTATAGTATAGTAATATCATTCGAGTTAATATTGATTGATTAATTAATTACGGACATATGTGACCAAAATGAATTAATATACAGTATAAACCTAAACTTATTGAATATGCTGTACCCACGACTGTTTCTTGGATCCGATGAATCGGACTAAATATTCTTTTTTCCCATTGCGTACACGTTCTTTAAGTTTGCCAATATTTTTGTCAATCGGAAGATAAATATTACTATTCGGGTGGACCTTTTGGAGTTCGTATGAATAAAATGAGCCATTTATTATAGCTCCAGCGCTGTCCTTAATATCGAACATTACCGCTGGTACTCTATCCAATCTGACCCGATGAATAATAAATAATTCACGTGTCCATTGTTCTCGATAGCCTTTAGCAAAAGCAGTACGAGCGATAGATAATCGTACTGTATCTCCAACTTTAAATTTTATTTTCTTGTGATTAATCTGTCTATATTTCCCATATAATCTATTCATTAATTCAGTTTCATTAAATTTATTAACTTCAATGGGTGTCATTTGTATTGTCCTATGATATGACCTATTATAAGCATAAATGAGCTTCGGTAAAATTTTTATCCAAACATTATTTCCCCGTTGCGTGAAAATTTTGAACATCTTTGTTTTTAATGTTCTATTGAATCTCTCGACAATAGCCGCCTTATTCACAGAATACATTACATAATACTGTATACCAATAGTATCTAAATATTTCCTTACAGATTTATTTAGAAACTCAGACCCTTGATCAGTTGCGATTCTGTTTGGTTTTCCTTTCTGGAATATTTTTTGCAATATACTAATAATTTCAATACCCTTTTTTGTTTTCATACCATAGGCAAAAGCAAGCCGGCTAAAGGCATCAATACATGTTAATATATAGTTATAATTATTATTTTGCGATTTATATTGCTGCATATCCACCAGATCTATCATATATATATCTTTTAAGCCTCCCGTAAATATTTTAGATGTTGGATAATGATGTCTACGTGGTGCGTGAAGGGAGTATGTCTTTTGCCCGCTCAACCATTTCTGGGCTTGAGCTGGTTTGATGTTTGCGGCTTTTGCTAATTTTGCGATACTTGCAAAACCCGCAGGGGATGAAGGATCTAAATAAATTCTTAACAGTTTTTTGTCTAAGCTTCGGCTTAAAATCGGTTTCATCTTGCGTGGCATCTTTTCGACAACCGCAAGTAATATGTATATTCAAATCTCTTATAAAGGGCATCACCGTAAAAACAACTGAAATTTTTTTATTATTTTTTTTGAAGTTGATGTTTTAAAGGGTTTTCTTTTTGTAGTATTTACTCTAGGTATATCTTGAGGTTTTAAATCAGTAGCTAACGGTTTACTCGATACTAAATATAATTTTCTAAATGTTACTCCTGTTTTAACCATTATTACCGTCCACGGTTAATTTTTTTCGCAATAGCCGCTCCAGCGGCAGTGGCACCAGCACTCGCGGCGAGTTTCGCACCAATGCCGAGTAAGGGTATTAGAAACGGTAGTATGCCTCCAGATTGATTGCTTAACTTTTTTCTGTAACTTGATATATTTTTTGTTTTACGGTTGAGTGATTTCAATACCTTTTTAAAGCGGCGAATATTTCTAAATGAATGAGGGGTCAATTGTACGTTACCTTTTAGAACATTTAATGCAGTATTTACAATGAGCCGTATTAATTCGTTACTCGCGGTATGGTTAATAAAATAAGTTCTTTGTTAAGGGTTAGCGCTGCGTAGAAATTCCAGTTCGTTACGATATTTCTGCACAAGTCTATTCATTGTTGCAACATTATTGAAAATTGTTACAAAATATTAATTATTTATTATTATTATTATTATTTTCGCTACGTTTATAGTCAATGTAATTTTTAATGTAACAATTATGATTACGAAATATATCCGATCTAAATCTTAAATGTTCGGGTGTTTCCTGTCGTAAATCAATTAAGAAATGCGAAAATGGTTCAATAGTCGCATCTTGATAGGAATCTACTAAAAATTTGGTCTGCCCTGGTAACATCTGCTTCGCGAAATTTAAAACCGAATAACAGTCTCGCGGATTTTTCATTAATACTAAAGTATGGCTATTAATTGATCTTGTGTGGTTATGCTTCCCACCGTAAAACATGTTTTGCGTTATAAAACAAATAAATATATTGGAATGATGAGCTGCCTTAGTAAACAATGCAGTTAAAGCTGTACTGGACTCAGTTTCTGTTAATAAATCATCTATAATTAATAAATCTCGACTATTCACTAAACTATCTATATTTTCTGGCAAACCTTTGTAAAGGTGAGTAATACCAGGAATAGTTGGGGGATTGCTCCCGTAACAATACAATACTCGCAAGGGGGCTTCGTTGAAACAACCATTCTTGTGTTTAATTAAATTGCTCACAAATGTTGACTTTCCAGAACCAGATGGGCCAGAAATTATCATACTCGTTCCCATTTGAAAGTTTAAATTATATGGACCTGAATTAAAGTCAGCCATTTATTATTATTATTAAGATATATCAACAATACAATATAATATAATATAAATATCAATATCAATAAACCATCACTATTACTATGTATATAACAATAATTGAGGCAACTACAATATTAGAGTACTGTATATTTAATTAACATATGACACAACTACAGTATGTGACGCTCGCTGCAACAAAAGGTGCTATTTCCAATTATAGTATAGACTCATTTTCAATGTAATTTCAAGCATGGTGAGCATCTTTATACGCGAAATAATGATAGGTAACATCGGCGGTTTGGAAATCACTTCCCGAGAATTTCGCGCTAATGATTTTTTTATGTTCGCTGCTAAAAAAATAAGGAATATAGTAGCAACACCGTCGTACTACATTTCTATAAAAAATATTCTCCAATATTGTAAATAAATCTCCTGGATCATTACTTTCCGCAGAAATATAAGTTATATTGCGAAGCTCTTTCCAATAATAGGGTTGGTATCTTGCCAACTTTATATTAAACTTAGATATGGGTGCGCGACAAATAGGACAAATTTTAGAACAATAATTATTCATTTCGGAATATTGTACAATACATTGTACGCAAGTTGCATGTTTATTTTCACATTTATAATAATCTCGATGTTGCAATAACTTAGAATAGCAAACTGGACATTTTTCATTTAAAATATCCATTTTCCAAATTTTAAAGTAAATTGAAAATAATTACCTCAATACACAACAACAAACAAATCTGTTATACTGTATATACAATTACTACTACAATTTTCGATTATTTAAAATTTGATGTTTTTTTTTTCATAATTAAAAACATCAAAATTTTATAAATAATCATAAAATATTTATAATATAGTGGGAAAAGTCAAGAATCAATGATATTATCAACATATTCAACATTATCTGTTGATTCTAGTTCTAGTTCTGTTTCGACAAAGGATTCTTTTGAAATCATTACAATAAAGAAAGACATAATTTCGTAGGGGCTATGCCGATTTAGCCGTATTTCAAACTTTTCACCAGCTTCGTTGTATTGTGTAATAACAATTATCCCCTCTATCATGGATAATAGTAAGATATTGATTAATTTTCCCTCATGCTCAACTTTCAGGTTGTAATCTAAGAGATGAATACTATTATCAGAAGCATCAATATCAATTGAGCTTAAAACTTTCCTGGCTTTTTCAGAAAACTCAATTTTATATTTATCATCTCCCCGACGGTAAATTGTATAATCAATAACAATATAGGCTTCACCATCTTCTGCAAAAAATGAATGCCTTACTATTGGCATAACCATATCGGAATTAGAAGACATTATTTAATTAATTTATTTTATTATAAATCAAACAAACAAAGTAAAAACTTTTAAACTAAAACCACTACAAATGATTAATTGTGATTAAAGCAAGAGATTATATATATAAGATATTTTCAAAAATAATACAGGTCTTAAACTGAGAAATAGCCTAAATTCGGTTTATTGATTGGTTGATTAGCCGGTAGGGAAATACAGTATAATTAAAAATTATTTGGTTTTGCGTAATAATAATAATAATCACTAATGTACGAATACGCGTAGCGGGAACGTGGTGGAATTTCATGTATCATACTGGCTGGTTGGTTTGGCGACAGCCGTCGAGGAGTAGCTCTAGCTGGCGGTGGGTAAATCGTTGAGTTGGCAATCGATATAATATAATATATAATATCGAGGGAGGGTATATGCGTGATGCGTGTAGATGGCCACGTCGTCGTTGTCGTCACCATATACAGTATACAGTGGTGGTGATGGTGGTGGTGGTGGTAACGTGGCGAAAAGGGGAATAACCGTAGGGTTAGTTAGTAGGTAACAGTAGTCAGTCAGTCGAGTAAGGCAGGCTACGCTACGATTGGTTGATGGCAACTGCTGAAGGTGACATATGGCACGCGTCGGAATTTGGCATTTTTAATAGCCCTCCGAGAAGTAGCCCATAGCCCAAGCTAGGGAGGACTATGCGGAGGGCCATTCTTCTCCTACTACTCCTAACCCTAACCGAGTAGCGCTAACCAGTTCAGCCACGCTCCACTGACTCTCGCCTTCCTAGTAATCCACTTCTATTGAACAGACAGTCTTAAGTTGGATATCCTATTTACGTACTGGTTAGCGCTACTGACGAGGCCTGATAGGCCGAAATGCGCGTAAATGGTGCCATTGACGTGTTTCTTAATTCTTCAATTTCTGAACGAAATCATAAAAAATTATAATAGAATTTATTACAGTTGCATAAACAGCTCACCAAGTCATGCGCTGCAGTTTTTACTAGTAGGACTACTGTAGTACATGTACAAACTAGTAGGGTCAGGGTCTCCTTATAATGCAATGTAGGGAAAGACCCTACAACATTAGTCCTCCCAAGTTTGACACTTGATCAGAGCGGACTCCGCTTTGCAGGACATTGCTTTCGCCATGAGTACCTGTCTGTGCCCAATCTTGTGTTTTGGCGGTCCCTTGGAGTAAATAAGCATGGTGGACATCCCATGACTTTCTTAAGACGCCCCTTAAAGTACACTGGCCTTGAAGATGCGGATAATCTCGCGAAAGTCATGGGGAATAGGGAGTTGTGGCGGCGCAAGTTTCTTAATAAATCGGTATATTCTAATTGTAGCGTGCCTATTATAGGTTGATAGGTTATTTGGTAATCTCATTACAATCGTAACATAAACCAATAATTATATTCAATATTATAATTACGTTGCCGAGGACTCAAAATGTTTTTTTATTTAATATAAATATTATTTAATTTCAACAGTCGCATTTTATACCGATAACAGAGAAGTTGGCTTCGCGTTTGGAAATTCTGATAGCCGAAGACGACAAGGTTAAAGCCGATTTACAGAGAGGCGTTTATATCGGAGAGCGGGAGGTTGAAGTTATCGATGTAAGTTTCATTAATTTAAACCTTACCTTTATTTTATAATTATAAACATTATATTACAATTGTAAACACTTTTCCCTGGTTTCACATGGGTTTGGACACACCGTAGAGAAAATAGAGATAGTACGTAATACTTAATGGGTAATATATTGTTTCTAGAATATGACTTTGGCTATTCGAGATTTATACAGTTTTTACCCGCTGCTGATCCGTTTTATCGACAAACATCGTGTCAGCTGGATGAAACAAGGAGGAGATTCTACGGAGACTTTATTCACCCATGTTTCTACCATATTTACTCTCTGGAATAAATCTCAGGTAATTGAATTCATTGTAGAGTTTCAGGGAATCTTTGAACATAATATATAATTTTTTAAATAATTGAATGTTGAAAATAATTTGATGGGCTCCGAATTGCTGTTTAAATGTATTTACAATCTCAGCACTGCAAATTTGGGACTACCTACTCTATTACTATGCAACCTTACCTGTAATCATTCTGGTACCTTTTGTATTTTATTTAGAATTTCCGACGCGAAGAGAAGATATTTGTGAAACAGAACGGGATTGATACAACTAGACTGCTGATACACAGTGACGAATCAAACGATGTTAAAATAACTACAACTCCTAAACCGAAAGGTTTGGTTAATAAGTAAACAATTTAAACCAAAAATGGCTGAGTGCCGCTATAGTTACTGTATTAGAATTAGTTCCACTTCGAACCGAAGTTGATGCCGCACGAGTTAATGGGAGAAAATGGGGAAACTGGACGCCAAACTCGTCTAGGCGTATTAATATGGAGAGGGATGCATTTTAATTGCGTCTAAAGTCCCCCCCCCCCTCTATCTGGTTAATAATCTACATATAATAATAAATTAATAACGCAGCAAACGTCGCCCTCGAGAAAGCTTCGCCCAAATCCAATCTTCGCCCTCAAAATGAGCAACTATCGCCCGGCGGACACTTCGCCCGCGGGCAATCTTCGCCCACGAGCTACCTTCGCCCACTGAACAATTATTGTTTTGGTTATAAAAACCCGTCTCTGCAACCTAGTCCTTTATCTCAATTGGTAACTAAAATGGTTACTAACACAAATCTTATTGGGCGAAGGCTCCTCGCGGGCGAAGATTGAACGTGGAGAAGGTTGTACGAGGGCGAGGCGACGGTTGTTACCAAAACACCCAAGAACAAGCCATGTTTCTGATTAATTCTGGCCATTCGCTCCCATCATGTGAAGAATGTCAGGTTTTTACTTTTTCCTTGAGAATTTGATAGAAAATTTGTATATGAAGAAATGAATATAAGTTTATTTTGTATTTTAATTAATATCATTAAATTAATATAATTAATCATTGTTAATAAAATTGCAATTGCAGGTAAGAAGAAAGACGATCTCGGAGGGGACAGTCTGCTGGTTGCTGCATGTAAACGCTTGGTACCGGTACGAATGGCGTTACTTACACCTAGAGGTCAGGAACTGGTACAGCACTGCAAACAGCTGCTGTTCCGTAACACAGATCACGATTCAGTCACCGAATTCTTGGAACACAATCTCAAGGAAGCCGATTGCCTAACATCGCAGGTCCGACATATTTACCAGCAAACTATCACGTTGTACACATATAGAATAACCTACAATCGGACTATTGGCCTATGTGTTAAAATACTTTCAGTTTCATATCGAACCTTGAGGCCGGGTTTACATGTAGAACATTTTTGAGCAACTTTTTCAGTAACTTTTTAGCAACTTTGGTTGCTGATCAAATTGCTCCGCCTAAAACAAGTTGGTGTAAAAAGTTGCAACCGTCAAGTTCAAAGTTGTACAAGTTAAGTTGCTCAATATGAAGTTGTTTGTAGCTGACCAAGTTTATGCAAATTGTTGCCATGTGTAAAACGTTATTTTTATGGTCTCTTTTAATCCTTAACCTATTTTAGTAGCAGTTGTTCGACGTACTTATAATATTGTTAATTTTGTTTTTTCTAGATAACTAGTCCAACTCCCCAGACCTCGTTTCTCGGTGGTGTTTTCACTCTGAGCCGATCCCAGACCCCCTCCACTACTCTCACAACCCGTATGAGTCTACCTGAAACTAAGAAACATATCCGCGATACATCTATTATTGTTCATACATTATATTTAGTCTACCATCCCAAGAAACTGTCCCAGGTTAGTTTGTTTGCAATAATAAATTTGCTTTGCTTTGGTAGTCATTCAAGGTGGGTGTCTGTCGGCTGGCGATGGAGGAAATGACTCCTCCATCCTATAGTAGGTCATACTCTACCTTCCATTAATATATTATTATTGATTAGCCAAAATGAGACTGTCCAGATTTCCGCGTTTCACATGTTATTAGTGAGGTTGTTTAACGCTCTTAGATAACTTCTCCTTTCAGCTACTCACATCCAAGTTGGTTTCCCGACAACGCAAGTTGGCGATCGTTGAATGCTTCCGTTCCACTCCCCTTTATTACATCCCCAGACACAGAGCGATGAACCTATTTATTCAATGTTACACCGATAAATGGATCGCTAAACACGAAGAGCCACCGACCGCGCTAGTGGAGGCCCTTGTGGTAAGTTGGTCGTTAGTGGAGGCCCTTGTGGTAAGTTGGTCGTTAGTGGAGGCCCTTGTGGTAAGTTGGTCGTTAGTGGAGTTCCTTGTGGTAAGTTGGTCGTTAGTGGAGGCCCTTGTGGTAAGTTGGTCGTTAGTGGAGGCCCTTGTGGTAAGTTGGTCGTTAGTGGAGGCCCTTGTGGTAAGTTGGTCGTTAGTGGAGGCCCTTGTGGTAAGTTGGTCGTTAGTGGAGGCCCTTGTGGTAAGTTGGTCGTTAGTGGAGGCCCTTGTGGTAAGTTGGTCGTCAGTGGAGGCCCTTGTGGTAAGTTGGTCGTTAGTGGAGGCCTTTGTGGTAAGTTGGTCGTTAGTGGAGGCCCTTGTGGTAAGTTGGTCGTTAGTGGAGGCCCTTGTGGTAAGTTGGTCGTTAGTGGAGGCCCTTGTGGTAAGTTGGTCGTTAGTGGAGGCCCTTGTGGTAAGTTGGTCGTTAGTGGAGGCCCTTGTGGTAAGTTGGTCGTTAGTGGAGGCCCTTGTGGTAAGTTGGTCGTTAGTGGAGGCCCTTGTGGTAAGTTGGTCGTCAGTGGAGGCCCTTGTGGTAAGTTGGTCGTTAGTGGAGGCCTTTGTGGTAAGTTGGTCGTTAGTGGAGGCCCTTGTGGTAAGTTGGTCGTTAGTGGAGGCCCTTGTGGTAAGTTGGTCGTTAGTGGAGGCCCTTGTGGTAAGTTGGTCGTTAGTGGAGGCCCTTGTGGTAAGTTGGTCGTTAGTGGAGGCCCTTGTGGTAAGTTGGTCGTTAGTGGAGGCCCTTGTGGTAAGTTGGTCGTTAGTGGAGGCCCTTGTGGTAAGTTGGTCGTTAGTGGAGGCCCTTGTGGTAAGTTGGTCGTTAGTGGAGGCCCTTGTGGTAAGTTGGTCGTTAGTGGAGGCCCTTGTGGTAAGTTGGTCGTTAGTGGAGGCCCTTGTGGTAAGTTGGTCGTTAGTGGAGGCCCTTGTGGTAAGTTGGTCGTTAGTGGAGGCCCTTGTGGTAAGTTGGTCGTTAGTGGAGGCCCTTGTGGTAAGTTGGTCGTTAGTGGAGGCCCTTGTGGTAAGTTGGTCGTTAGTGGAGGCCCTTGTGGTAAGTTGGTCGTTAGTGGAAGGCCTTGTGGTAAGTTGGTCGTTAGTGGAGGCCCTTGTGGTAAGTTGGTCGTTAGTGGAGGCCCTTGTGGTAAGTTGGTCGTTAGTGGAGGCCCTTGTGGTAAGTTGGTCGTTAGTGGAGGCCCTTGTGGTAAGTTGGTCGTTAGTGGAGGCCCTTGTGGTAAGTTGGTCGTTAGTGGAGGCCCTTGTGGTAAGTTGGTCGTTAGTGGAGGCCCTTGTGGTAAGTTGGTCGTTAGTGGAGGCCCTTGTGGTAAGTTGGTCGTTAGTGGAGGCCCTTGTGGTAAGTTGGTCGTTAGTGGAGGCCCTTGTGGTAAGTTGGTCGTTAGTGGAGGCCCTTGTGGTAAGTTGGTCGTTAGTGGAAGATGTTGTGATAAGTTGGCCGTTAGTGGAGGCCCTTGTGGTAAGTTGGTCGTTAGTGGAGGCCCTTGTGGTAAGTTGGTCGTTAGTGGAGGCCCTTGTGGTAAGTTGGTCGTTAGTGGAGGCCCTTGTGGTAAGTTGGTCGTTAGTGGAGGCCCTTGTGGTAAGTTGGTCGTTAGTGGAGGCCCTTGTGGTAAGTTGGTCGTTAGTGGAGGCCCTTGTGGTAAGTTGGTCGTTAGTGGAGGCCCTTGTGGTAAGTTGGTCGTTAGTGGAGGCCCTTGTGGTAAGTTGGTCGTTAGTGGAGGCCCTTGTGGTAAGTTGGTCGTTAGTGGAGGCCCTTGTGGTAAGTTGGTCGTTAGTGGAGGCCCTTGTGGTAAGTTGGTCGTTAGTGGAGGCCCTTGTGGTAAGTTGGTCGTTAGTGGAGGCCCTTGTGGTAAGTTGGTCGTTAGTGGAGGCCCTTGTGGTAAGTTGGTCGTTAGTGGAGGCCCTTGTGGTAAGTTGGTCGTTAGTGGAGGCCCTTGTGGTAAGTTGGTCGTTAGTGGAGGCCCTTGTGGTAAGTTGGTCGTTAGTGGAGGCCCTTGTGGTAAGTTGGTCGTTAGTGGAGGCCCTTGTGGTAAGTTGGTCGTTAGTGGAGGCCCTTGTGGTAAGTTGGTCGTTAGTGGAGGCCCTTGTGGTAAGTTGGTCGTTAGTGGAGGCCCTTGTGGTAAGTTGGTCGTTAGTGGAGGCCCTTGTGGTAAGTTGGTCGTTAGTGGAGGCCCTTGTGGTAAGTTGGTCGTTAGTGGAGGCCCTTGTGGTAAGTTGGTCGTTAGTGGAGGCCCTTGTGGTAAGTTGGTCGTTAGTGGAGGCCCTTGTGGTAAGTTGGTCGTTAGTGGAGGCCCTTGTGGTAAGTTGGTCGTTAGTGGAGGCCCTTGTGGTAAGTTGGTCGTTAGTGGAGGCCCTTGTGGTAAGTTGGTCGTTAGTGGAGGCCCTTGTGGTAAGTTGGTCGTTAGTGGAGGCCCTTGTGGTAAGTTGGTCGTTAGTGGAGGCCCTTGTGGTAAGTTGGTCGTTAGTGGAGGCACTTGTGGTAAGTTGGTCGTTAGTGGAGGCCCTTGTGGTAAGTTGGTCGTTAGTGGAGGCCCTTGTGGTAAGTTGGTCGTTAGTGGAGGCCCTTGTGGTAAGTTGGTCGTTAGTGGAGGCCCTTGTGGTAAGTTGGTCGTTAGTGGAGGCCCTTGTGGTAAGTTGGTCGTTAGTGGAGGCCCTTGTGGTAAGTTGGTCGTTAGTGGAGGCCCTTGTGGTAAGTTGGTCGTTAGTGGAGGCCCTTGTGGTAAGTTGGTCGTTAGTGGAGGCCCTTGTGGTAAGTTGGTCGTTAGTGGAGGCCCTTGTGGTAAGTTGGTCGTTAGTGGAGGCCCTTGTGGTAAGTTGGTCGTTAGTGGAGGCCCTTGTGGTAAGTTGGTCGTTAGTGGAGGCCCTTGTTTTAAGTTGGTCGTTAGTGGAGGCCCTTGTGGTAAGTTGGTCGTTAGTGGAGGCCCTTGTGGTAAGTTGGTCGTTAGTGGAGGCCCTTGTGGTGAGTTGGTCGGTAGTGGAGGCACTTGTGGTACGTTGGTCGTTAGTGGAGGCCCTTGTGGTAAGTTGGTCGTTAGTGGAGGCCCTTGTGGTAAGTTGGTCGTTAGTGGAGGCCTTTGTGGTAAGTTGGTCGTTAGTGGAGGCCCTTGTGGTAAGTTGGTCGTTAGTGGAGGCCCTTGTGGTAAGTTGGTCGTTAGTGGAGGCCCTTGTGGTAAGTTGGTCGTTAGTGGAGGCCCTTGTGGTAAGTTGGTCGTTAGTGGAGGCCCTTGTGGTAAGTTGGTCGTTAGTGGAGGCCCTTGTGGTAAGTTGGTCGTTAGTGGAGGCCCTTGTGGTAAGTTGGTCGTTAGTGGAGGCCCTTGTGGTAAGTTGGTCGTTAGTGGAGGCCCTTGTGGTAAGTTGGTCGTTAGTGGAGGCCCTTGTGGTAAGTTGGTCGTTAGTGGAGGCCCTTGTGGTAAGTTGGTCGTTAGTGGAGGCCCTTGTGGTAAGTTGGTCGTTAGTGGAGGCCCTTGTGGTAAGTTGGTCGTTAGTGGAGGCCCTTGTTTTAAGTTGGTCGTTAGTGGAGGCCCTTGTGGTAAGTTGGTCGTTAGTGGAGGCCCTTGTGGTAAGTTGGTCGTTAGTGGAGGCCCTTGTGGTAAGTTGGTCGTTAGTGGAAGATGTTGTGATAAGTTGGCCGTTAGTGGAGGCACTTGTGGTAAGTTGGTCGTTAGTGGAGGCACTTGTGGTAAGTTGGTCGTTAGTGGAGGCCCTTGTGGTAATTTGGTCGTTAGTGGAGGCCCTTGTGGTAAGTTGGTCGTTAGTGGAGGCCCTTGTGGTAAGTTGGTCGTTAGTGGAAGATGTTGTGATAAGTTGGCCGTTAGTGGAGGCACTTGTGGTAAGTTGGTCGTTAGTGGAGGCACTTGTGGTAAGTTGGTCGTTAGTGGAGGCCCTTGTGGTAAGTTGGTCGTTAGTGGAGGCCCTTGTGGTAAGTTGGTCGTTATTGGAGGCCCTTGTGGTAAGTTGGTCGTTATTGGAGGCCCTTGTGGTAAGTTGGTCGTTAGTGGAGGCCCTTGTGGTAAGTTGGTCGTTAGTGGAGGCCCTTGTGGTAAGTTGGTCGTTAGTGGAGGCCCTTGTTTTAAGTTGGTCGTTAGTGGAGGCCCTTGTGGTAAGTTGGTCGTTAGTGGAGGCCCTTGTGGTAAGTTGGTCGTTAGTGGAGGCACTTGTGGTAAGTTGGTCGTTAGTGGATGCCCTTGTGGTAAGTTGGTCGTTAGTGGAGGCCCTTGTCGTAAGTTGGTCGTTAGTGGAAGATGTTGTGATAAGTTGGCCGTTAGTGGAGGCACTTGTGGTAAGTTGGTCGTTAGTGGAGGCACTTGTGGTAAGTTGGTCGTTAGTGGAGGCCCTTGTGGTAAGTTGGTCGTTAGTGGAGGCCCTTGTGGTAAGTTGGTCGTTAGTGGAGGCCCTTGTGGTAAGTTGGTCGTTAGTGGAGGCCCTTGTGGTAAGTTGGTCGTTAGTGGAGGCCCTTGTGGTAAGTTGGTCGTTAGTGGAGGCCCTTGTGGTAAGTTGGTCGTTAAGTCGGTATGAAAATAAAGTTGTTTAGATTGGCTATATTATTGAATTATTCTATTGTTTGTATCTTAGGCCGATGTTGTTAGCGAAGCTGATGACTCTACATCTTCTGTAGAAGACACTGAATTAAAAAACGCAGCTGAGAAGTTAGACCCGTTAAAGCAGCTGGTGGCGTACTTCCGTCGCATGGCGCAGCTAAAAGGGAAGTGAGTATTAGATGATTGTAACTAATCGATTCCCGTATAACCGGTTTATTATCTTAACGATCAATGTTAACATCATAGGTTTGTTTCTTATTACAGTAAATAGTAAATTACAGTTATGGTGAAAGTAAAACACGAAACACCGGAGATAAACTGAAGGATACTCTCTCTTGGCAGTTACCTATAAGGCTAGAGAGAGGGCGCCAATCTAACTCCCAATAGTGAATAATCTTACTATCCGGCCCTTTTATTGCGGAAACTAGGCTGCGGTCGGGCTCGAACTCTCGTTCTTCGACCTTTGAGGACCAACTTTATACACACTAGGGCCATCGGAACCATTACTGTATATCTCATAATTTACTTTGATAGTAACAATGTGTTGGAAAGCTGTATTTTTCGAGGTATTTGTTATTATACATTTATTATTATAGGAAGGGATCTAGGGGTCTTAACCTCGAATGATAAGTTTATTTTACCGAAAATAACTCATCTTTTATTGGCGCAATTGTAGGACTAATCCCGCGTACTTTTTAACCGGGTATTGTACAAATTTAGGAATCGCGTAATTTTTTCTTGAAATTAATATCACATATCTCTCCAAACCACGTACGCGTTTCGACCTTACTGGGTCTCATCAGCGTGGTGTCGGATTCGAACCTGGGACCTCGAGATGGAAGCCCACTAGGCCACAGGTTCTTGAGATATGGAGTATTATTTTCAAAGCCAGCTGCCATTTTATTTGCCCCTGCCATATTAGCCTTTTGATTATTGATAGTAACAATGTGTTGACAAGATTATGATTTGAGATATTAATTTCAAGAAAAATTACGCGATTCCTAAATTTGTACTCTACCCAGTTAAAAAGTACGCATGTGATGGGATTAGTCCTACAATTGCGCCAATAAAAGATAAGTTATTTTCGGAAAAATAAACTTATCATTCGAGGTTAAGACCCCTAGATCCCTTCCTATAATTTACTTGTTCGATTAGTTGCTTTTTGTTAACGTTATCGTAATAGATTTCTCAATTGAGTTTATTTTTACACATTTTTTTCAGGGACATGAGTGACGACTTTCTCTATTGCAACTTTACTAAGATTATGGCTAAAAGTTGTTCAGCGGAAGAAGATGACGATGGAGCAGAGAAAACATTTGAGGTAAAATAAACAATTGGAAGCTATTTACAGTTTTATTAAATGTTTGTTTATTTTAAAATGTATATTTCTTTAATGATGGGAGAGGTGGTACCGTTGTATTTTATTTTAATTTTGATTTCATTTGAATTCCCTCCAATCAGGAACAAGAGGTTGAGAAACAGAAGCTGTTAGGGGAACAGGGCCGTCTATCCGAGAGAGGGGTGGCGCAGATGACACTGATGGTGTTGAGCGCTTGTCGAGGGGAGTGCAGCTCTATGGTAGAGGAGAGTTTCCAGCTCGGTATATCCATACTGTGTGGCGGGAATGTAGTTGTCCAACATGTGAGTGAAATTACGATAAGTTTTGTGTACCGAGTGTTTTAGGTTTGAGTTTATGTTGTTGGGTATCTGAGGTTTGGTAAGACAGACAAATATACATACCACACAGACATACAGTCAGACATACAGATCAACAAATATACATGATTATCTATGGTGAGAACAGCAACACAAATGACGTCATGCAAAGATGTCACTCTAATTATAGTTTAGTAGTACCGGTACCCTTTACCATCGTCGCTTCTAGTAAAGTAACTTAATTGAACTGGAATCCGATAAAGTCTACATATTACTTTATTTACTTACTTTACACACACCGTGCACAAAATAATTATTCAATATTTTGATCGATTTACGAAATTGGAAGATCGCAACAACTATTAACTGTAGTTTTAGATTTTATCGCATCACATTTTAATGATTTTGTTTAGGCAATGTTGGCGTATCTGCAGGAAACGAAGGACGTTGAATTTTTTACTTCTATCGTCGGCTTGCTAAAGTCCTGCAGTGTGTTGAACTTGGATGCGTTCGAGCGGTGTAATAAAGCTGAAGGTTAGTCCCAAACAATCCTATAAAATGGTTTGTGAGAAGATTGTAATAACTGCAGTCTACTATATTTACTTGCATTTTGGTAATCGGGCGTCTTTCAGCCTACGTTAAGGCCGTGCCCACTACTGGGATATTAATAACGCGAATATTATAGTAGTCTCACATTTAATACACATTTATACCTAAAGTAACCAATCACAGGCCTCTACAGTAGTAGGGCCATCATGCCATTAGTCGAAGTGAAAAGATAGAACATGGGACATAATTTATCTTTTGTAACTTACGACTTATGGCTTTCCTGTGGAGCACGGGTCTTCTTACTGTTTCAATATGATTTTCGTTAAATAATGTTGTTTACGAGATTATTTGTCGACACAATATTTATTATTTTAAATTTAGATCTATAAACTAGGAAAAGTGTTTACCTTATGAAATTTAAATTAAAAACTGAAATGTTCTACTCCATCTACTGTAAGCTACACTAAATCTTTTGTATTGGATTAGGGTTAGGTATGACTTCTACGGATAACGGGTCCGGCGGCACTGTCCTTCACGACTCGGAATTTACCATCTCGATTCTGCGGTTCCTACAACTGCTGTGCGAGGGCCACAACGCAGACTGGCAGAACTACCTGCGGGCCCAGGAGATGAACACAACCTCGGTTAATCTGGTCAACGCGACGGTTGATTATCTTCTGAGACTCCAGGAGTCCGTCAGCGATTTCTACTGGCACTACTCCAGTCGTGATGTAGTCGACGCCAAAGTAAGTTTATGTGACTCTCAAAACATCCAATTATGTTTGTAAATTATTAATTTTATTTTTTAAATATAGTCATCATGTCCACTTATTACTTACCACCAACATTATTAATTATTAATTATATATTTATATCCTTTACATATATAAATTTATTTCTTTGTCTTCTTGTGTTATTCTTATAACTCCAGATCAGATCTCTCCATGGGCCGAGAATAAGGAATAAGAGTTGCTTCCTTTTTATCTAATTTTTTAAACTAGTATATTTTAATTTATATATGTAATTATCGTAAATTCTACTTATTTATTTTAATTAATTTTATACAGTACCTGTGCTTTTATGTCACTTCCATCCGCGATTCATTAAATAAAATTATATCTCCAGAACGTTTGTCAGGTTCTCGTGAGGTTCCTGTCTGTCTGTTATAAATCGTAAGACTTAGTGCGTAATCCCTGGCCTAACGGCCGAAGACAACTTTACTTTAACTTTATTTTTAATCTGAAATTTAGAATAACATGAAGAATATCAGAGTATTAAAATTATATGGATAATATTACTATTAATTAGCTCATTATGCCAGTCTTTATAAGTTACTGTATTGTTTTTTTTCAGGGTAGACAGGCGTTTATCAAAGTGATCGCAATTGGCAAACAAGTGTTTGCGTCTCTTACTGAATATATCCAAGGGCCTTGTTTGGGTAACCAGATAGCCTTAGCTGGAAGTCGTCTGTGGGATGCGGTAAGAAATTATTATGTACTTACTTACTGATTTTCGTATTAATGGTGTAAATGTTGTATTTATTAAGCTCGGTTGATGCTTTGTTAGCCGTGGTTCGTGATTCCAGATAATGTAGCTAAACCAATAAATGAATCAATTAATTATATATATCGTATCAATTTAGATCGAATATGGAATCCGCGGAGACTTTTGTTACATCGGTATCAACAACCTCAGTCCATCGTAGTTCTAACCCAATCCAGATAATATTCGTAATTGGTAATTTACCCAATTATAGATTTTCGGTATTTGCCTTAGGTCTGGGGACCCTTCACGTATTTGCCCTCTATTTGCGTTAGGCCTCGGGATTCCTACACGTATTTGCCCTCTATTTGCCTTAGGTGTCGGGATTCTTACACGTATTCGCCCTCTATTTGCCTTAGGCCTCGGGATTCCTACACGTATTTGCCCTCTATTTGCCTTAGGTTTCGGGATTCCTACACGTATTTGCCCTCTATTTGCCTTATGTCTCGGGATTCCTACACGTATTTGCCCTCTATTTGCCTTAGGTTTCAGAATTTCTACACGTATTTGCCTTCTTTTTGCGTTATGTCTCGGGATTCCTACACGTATTTGCCCTCTATTTGCCTTAGGTTTCTGGATTCTTACACGTATTTGCCCTCTATTTGCCTTAGGTTTCGGGATTTCTACACGTATTTGCCCTCTATTTGCCTTAGGTGTCGGGATTCCTACACATATTTGCCCTCTATTTGCCTTAGGTTTCGGGATTCCTACACGTGTTTGCCCTCTATTTGCCTTAGGTTTCGAGATTCCTACACATATTTGCCCTCTATTTGCCTTAGGTTTCGGGATTCCTACACGTATTTGCCCTCTATTTGCCTTAGGTTTCGGGATTCCTACACGTATTTGCCCTCTATTTGCCTTAGGTTTCGGGATTCTTACACGTATATGCCCTCTATTTGCCTTAGGTTTCGGGATTCCTACACGTATTTTCCCTCTATGTGCCTTAGGTTTCGGGATTCCTACACATATTTGCCCTCTATTTGCCTTAGGTTTCGGGATTCCTACACATATTTGCCCTCTATTTGCCTTAGGTTTCGGGATTCCTACACGTATTTTCCCTCTATGTGCCTTAGGTTTCGGGATTCCTACACATATTTGCCCTCTATTTGCCTTAGGATTCGGGATTCCTACACGTATTTGTCCTCTAATTGCCTTATGTTTCGGGATTCCTACACGTATTTGCCCTCTATTTGCCTTCGGTTTCAGAATTTCTACACGTATTTGCCTTCTTTTTGCCTTATGTCTCGGGATTCCTACACGTATCTGCCCTCTATTTGCCTTAGGTTTCTGGATTCTTACACGTATTTGCCCTCTATTTGTCTTAGGTTTCTGGATTCTTACACGTATTTGCCCACCTGGAGACAAAACTTTCCCACGATGTTAGCCAGTTGGAACTCTTGCGGGAAGTAATGGAATTGCAGAACGAAATGGTTACAATGCTTCTCAGTCTCCTGGAAGGTAAAACAGACATAATTAATAGATATAAAAGATTATAAATAGGATAATATAAACACGAATATTTTTTCGCTAAATCGTTATATTCAAGGTATATAAGTTTTACATGAAAAAATGCCCATTTTTGTTGTGTAGCTGAAAATATGGGCAAATACATTTATAAAGGAAACATCATTTTACGTAACTCTCACACTGACAATGACTACCAAACAATAATTACAGGTAACATCCTTAACGGCTCCATTGGTCGTCAGATGTTGGACACATTGTATGAGTCATCACAGAATATGGAGTTGATCCTGCATTTCTTTACCATGTTTCTCAAACTCAAGAACGTGACGTCATCGCAGGCTTTTTCAGAGTTTGATCTAAATCACGATGGAGTCATTACCCCTGCGGAATTCAAATGGGTTATGGAGAAGGAAAAGGCATACACTGAGTAAGTAACCTAAGATACAGTCTAAGACACTGAGTAAGTATCCTAAGACACCGTCTAAGACACTGAGTAAGTAATATAAGATACCGTCTAAGACACTGAGTAAGTAACCTAAGACACAGTCTAAGACACTGAGTAAGTATCCTAAGATACCGTCTAAGACACTGAGTAAGTAATATAAGATACCGTCTAAGACACTGAGTAAGTAACCTAAGATACAGTCTAAGACACTGGGTAAGTAACCTAAGACACAGTCTAAGACACTGAGTATAAAACCTAAGACACCGTCTAAGACACTGAGTAAGTAATATAAGATACCGTCTAAGACACTGAGTAAGTAACCTAAGACACCGTCTAAGACACTAAGTAAGTAATATAAGATACCGTCTAAGACACTGAGTAAGTATCCTAAGACACCGTCTAAGACACTGAGTAAGTAATATAAGATACCGTCTAAGACACTGAGTAAGTAACCTAAGACACAGTCTAAGACACTGAGTAAGTATCCTAAGACACCGTCTAAGACACTGAGTAAGTAATATAAGATACCGTCTAAGACACTGAGTAAGTAACCTAAGACACAGTCTAAGACACTGAGTAAGTAACCTAAGACACCGTATAAGACACTGAGTAAGTAATATAAGATACCGTCTAAGACACTGAGTAAGTAACCTAAGATACAGTCTAAGACACTGAGTAAGTATCCTAAGACACCGTCTAAGACACTGAGTAAGTAATATAAGATACCGTCTAAGACACTGAGTAAGTAACCTAAACCCCGTCTAAGACACTGAGTAAGTAACCTAAGACACCGTATAAGACACTGAGTAAGTAATATAAGATACCGTCTAAGACACTGAGTAAGTAACCTAAGACACAGTCTAAGACACTGAGTAAGTATCCTAAGACACCGTCTAAGACACTGAGTAAGTAATATAAGATACCGTCTAAGACACTGAGTAAGTAACCTAAGATACAGTCTAAGACACTGGGTAAGTAACCTAAGACACAGTCTAAGACACTGAGTATAAAACCTAAGACACCGTCTAAGACACTGAGTAAGTAATATAAGATACCGTCTAAGACACTGAGTAAGTAACCTAAGATACAGTCTAAGACACTGAGTAAGTAACCTAAGACACAGTCTAAGACACTGAGTAAGTAACCTAAGATACAGTCTAAGACACTGGGTAAGTAACCTAAGACACAGTCTAAGACACTGAGTATAAAACCTAAGACACCGTCTAAGACACTGAGTAAGTAATATAAGATACCGTCTATGACACTGAGTAAGTAACCTAAGACACCGTCTAAGACACTAAGTAAGTAATATAAGATACCGTCTAAGACACTGAGTAAGTAACCTAAGATACAGTCTAAGACACTGAGTAATTAACCTAAGACACCGTCTAAGACACTGAGTAAGTAACCTAAGACACCGTCTAAGACACTGAGTAAGTAACCTAAGACACATTCTAAGACACTGAGTAAGTAATATAAGATACCGTCTAAGACACTGTGTAAGTAACCTAAGACACCGTCTAAGACACTGAGTAAGTAACCTAAGACACCGTCTCAGACCAACTGAGTAAGTAACCCAAGACACCGTCTAAGACACTGAGTAAGTAATATAAGATACCGTCTAAGACACTGAGTAAGTAACCGAAGATACAGTCTAAGACACTGAGTAATTAACCTAAGACACCGTCTAAGACACTGAGTAAGTAACCTAAGACACCGTCTAAGACACTGAGTAAGTAACCTATGACACATTCTAAGACACTGAGTAAGTAATATAAGATACCGTCTAAGACACTGTGTAAGTAACCTAAGACACTGAGTAAGTAACCTAAGATACAGTCTAAGACACTGAGTAAGTAACCTAAGACACCGTCTAACGTTGTAATATCTTGTTTTGTTTAGCGAGGAAATCGATTACATTCTGAAGTGCGCCGATACTAATCAGGATGGGAAGATAGATTACTTCGAATTCGTGGAGAGATTCCACGAGCCGGCCAGAGATATCGGGTTCAACATGGCTGTCCTCCTCACCAACCTCAGGGAACACACGTCCAATAACGATAGGTAGGTGGGAACACACGTCCAATAACGATAGGTAGGTGGGAACACACGTCCAATAACGATAGGTAGGTGGGAACACACGTCCAATAACGATAGGTAGGTGGGAACACACGTCCAATAACGATAGGTAGGTTGGAACACACGTCCAATAAATATATGTATTAATATAATTACATATACAGTATACAGTACATCAGAACGACCAAAGCTCATATCTAACCGACCTTTTATTAAATTCTTCGACAGTCCAAACCGACCTCACCAGGCATATTTGCTAGAAACGAAGCTCGACAGTGCGTCTCCTCAGGTCAAATTTTAAAGTTTGATGGTGACGAACTGAAGTGGCTACCCTTTGTAGAGTTCTGGAAAGACAGTATTCTAGAATCACCATTAAGTGAACGTGACAAGCTTAGATATATAATTAGTTGCCTGGAAGGACCCCCTAAACAGATGGCTGCAAAATATGTGGGCCATGTAGACGGCATCAGTACTGTTTGGGATACTCTAAAGGAGCGGTATGGCAATGAGGAAAGCTTGGCAGGCAACATGTATGACAGATTAATCTCTAAAAATAGATCCACTCAAAACGGGATCGTAGAGTTTAGAGATGAAGTAGAGGAAATTTGTCGCCAGCTTGATTGGCTAGGACAGAAACAAGTGTACGATACAATCATGACAGTCCAATTTGTTTCCAGTGCGCTTCCAAAGGGCTCCACTGGGACCTGATGGGATCGATACACTTACAATTACAAACTTAAACATGAATGTTTCCCTGATATGGACTCGTTTAGGAGTTCTTTGAAGGCCAAAACCTCCACGTATCTTATCACAATGAACCGGGAAAAAAGCCGTTCAGACACAAAAAACATTGATAAAAGACAGTAACCAAGAAGCGATACGCTTATGTCACCAACTATGAAGAGTGTCTCTCTGATCACTCTGGTTCAGACACAGAGGGATGTGAAAGCATATATTACGGTGACGTAAACTCCATAGGTGAAAATAAACACAGTGGCCAAGGCAAACCAAATAGGAGGACACCTCCTCCCAAGGCTAAATAACATCTATTTATAAATTTGCATTAATAAATGTAAAAATGACATAAATTATGTTATAAATAAGTTAGCTTATATTTATGGTGGCGTGTGGAGCCATGCTATAATAATATAGCTAGGCCCTACTGGTTATTGATAGCTATACCCCGCCTACCGGTAGGTAATGCAGTAGGCCTATCTGGCTGTCAGGCAAATTCCCACCTATTGTTTACGTGGTAACCAATGACGGCGTAAAGTAATGTCCCCTTAGTGGACATTACTTAACGCCATCATGGGTTACCACGTAAACAATAACACCAAATACAATACTAAATGTACAGGCTGTAATGTCCTCTAATGTTGTAAAGTGCCAAATAACAACTCGCTGTTAATACTATCGGCGTTGAGTAATGTTACAATTTTGGAATAAATTGTAATAAAACAAAATTGTAACATTACTCAACGCCGTTAGTATTAACAGCGAGTTGTTATTTAGTACTTTACAACTTTAGAGGACATTACAGCATTGTATTGGCCTGTACCTTTAATATTATATTTGGTGTTCATGATATTAGTTATTGATTACGTGGTAACCAATGGCGGCGTTAAGTAGTGTCCACTAAGGGGACATTACCTAACGCCGTCATTGGTTACCACGTAAACAATAGGTGGAAATTTGAAAATCACTTATATGTATATGTACAATCATTTCGTAATGATAAAATTTTGGAATAAAACTACATACATACTTGTTGCAAAGTACTTTACAGTGTTCTGATCATCGTGGCTTAATTTTCACTCACTCACTAACGTTCGTTCGAGTAACAAAGCCACTCGGATCATCACACTGCAAAGTGCTACTTTACACACAAGTATGTAAATAGTTATTACTTACTCTTACTTTTATTTTCAGACTGGAAACACTTTTGAAACCCGCACAAGAACTTCTTGATTACTTTGAGCCAAACCTTGGCCGCATCGAGATAATTGGTGGAAGTAAAAGAGTTGAAAGAGTTTACTTTGAGATAACTGAAGAGAATAAGGAACAATGGGAACAGCCGCAAATAAAGGTGAGAATATGGAACAATGGGAACAGCCATAAATAAAGGTGATAATATGGAACAATGGGAACAGCCACAAATAAAGGTGAGAATATGGAACAATGGGAACAGCCACAAATAAAGGTAAGAACATGGAACAATGGGAACAGCCACAAATAAAGGTGAGTATGTGGAACAATAGGAACAGCCACAAATAAAGGTGGTAATGTGGAACAATAGGAACAGCCATAGATAAAGGTGAGAATAAGGAACAAGGTGAACATCCACAAATAAAGGTGAGAATATGGAACAATGGGAACAGCCATAAATAAAGGGAGAATGTGGAGCAATAGGAACAGCCACGAATAAAGGTAAGAACATGGAACAATGGGAACAGCCACAAATAAAGGTAAGAACATGGAACAATGGGAACAGCCACAAATAAAGGTGAGTATGTGGAACAATAGGAACAGCCACAAATAAAGGTGGTAATGTGGAACAATAGGAACAGCCACAAATAAAGGTGGTAATGTGGAACAATAGGAACAGCCACAAATAAAGGTGGTAATGTGGAACAATAGGAACAGCCATAGATAAAGGTGAGAATAAGGAACAATGGGAACAGCCGCAAATAAAGGTGAGAATATGGAACAATGGGAACACCCATAAATAAAGGGAGAATGTGGAGCAATAGGAACAGCCACGAATAAAGGTAAGAACATGGAACAATGGGAACAGCCACAAATAAAGGTAAGAACATGGAACAATGGGAACAGCCACAAATAAAGGTGAGTATGTGGAACAATAGGAACAGCCACAAATAAAGGTGGTAATGTGGAACAATAGGAACAGCCACAAATAAAGGTGGTAATGTGGAACAATAGGAACAGCCATAGATAAAGGTGAGAATAAGGAACAAGGTGAACATCCACAAATAAAGGTGAGAATAGGGAACACTGGCAACAGCCACAAATAAAGGTGAGAATATGGAACAATGGGAACAGCCACAAATAAAGGTGAGTATGTGGAACAATAGGAACAGCCATAGATAAAGGTGAGAATAAGGAACAAGGTGAACATCCACAAATAAAGGTGAGAATAGGGAACAATGGGAACAGCCACAAATAAAGGTGAGAATATGGAACAATGGGAACAGCCACAAATAAAGGTGAGTATGTGGAACAATAGGAACAGCCATAGATAAAGGTGAGAATAAGGAACAAGGTGAACATCCACAAATAAAGGTGAGAATAGGGAACACTGGCAACAGCCACAAATAAAGGTGAGAATAGGGAACAATGGGAACAGCCACAAATAAAGGTGAGAATATGGAACAATGGGAACAGCCACAAATAAAGGTGAGTATGTGGAACAATAGGAACAGCCACAAATAAAGGTGGTAATGTGGAACAATAGGAACAGCCATAGATAAAGGTGAGAATAAGGAACAAGGTGAACATCCACAAATAAAGGTGAGAATAGGGAACAATGGGAACAGCCACAAATAAAGGGAGAATGTGGAACAATAGGAACAGCCACAAATAAAGGTGGTAATGTGGAACAATAGGAACAGCCATAGATAAAGGTGAGAATAAGGAACAAGGTGAACATCCACAAATAAAGGTAAGAACATGGAACAATGGGAACAGCCACAAATAAAGGTGAGTATGTGGAACAATAGGAACAGCCACAAATAAAAGTGAGAATAGGGAACACTGGCAACAGCCACAAATAAAGGTGAGAATAGGGAACAATGGGAACAGCCACAAATAAAGGGAGAATGTGGAGCAATGGGAACAGCCATAAATAAAGGGAGAATGTGGAGCAATAGGAACAGCCACGAATAAAGGTAAGAACATGGAACAATGGGAACAGCCACAAATAAAGGTGGTAATGTGGAACAATAGGAACAGCCATAGATAAAGGTGAGAATAAGGAACAAGGTGAACAGCCACGAATAAAGGTGAGAATATGGAACAATGGCAACAGCCACAAATAAAGGTGAGAATAGGGAACAATGGGAACAGCCACAAATAAAGGTAAGAACATGGAACAATGGGAACAGCCACAAATAAAGGTGAGTATGTGGAACAATAGGAACAGCCACAAATAAAGGTGGTAATGTGGAACAATAGGAACAGCCACAAATAAAGGTGAGAATAGGGAACACTGGCAACAGCCACAAATAAAGGTGAGAATAGGGAACAATGGGAACAGCCACAAATAAAGGGAGAATGTGGAGCAATAGGAACAGCCACGAATAAAGGTAAGAACATGGAACAATGGGAACAGCCACAAATAAAGGTGGTAATGTGGAACAATAGGAACAGCCATAGATAAAGGTGAGAATAAGGAACAATGGGAACAGCCACGAATAAAGGTAAGAACATGGAACAATGGGAACAGCCACAAATAAAGGTGGTAATGTGGAACAATAGGAACAGCCATAGATAAAGGTGAGAATAAGGAACAAGGTGAACAGCCACGAATAAAGGTGAGAATAAGGAACAAGGTGAACATCCACAAATAAAGGTGAGAATAGGGAACAATGGGAACAGCCACAAATAAAGGGAAAATGTGGAGCAATAGGAACAGCCACGAATAAAGGTAAGAACATGGAACAATGGGAACAGCCACAAATAAAGGTGGTAATGTGGAACAATAGGAACAGCCATAGATAAAGGTGAGAATAAGGAACAAGGTGAACAGCCACGAATAAAGGTGAGAATATGGAACAATGGCAACAGCCACAAATAAATGTATTAATATGGAACAAGGGGAACAGCCACAAATAAAGGTGATGATATGGAACAATGGGAACACCCACAAATAAAGGTGATAATATGGAACAATGGGAACAGCCACAAATAAAGGTGATTATATGGAACAATGGCAACAGCCACAAATAAAGGTATTAATATGGAACAAGGGGAACAGCCACAAATAAAGGTGATGATATGGAACAATGGGAGCAGCCACAAATAAAGGTGATAATATGGAACAATGGGAACAGCCACAAATAAAGGGAGAATGTGGAGCAATAGGAACAGCCACGAATAAAGGTAAGAACATGGAACAATGGGAACAGCCACAAATAAAGGTGAGTATGTGGAACAATAGGAACAGCCACAAATAAAGGTGGTAATGTGGAACAATAGGAACAGCCACGAATAAAGGTGAGAATATGGAACAATGGGCACAGCCGCAAATAAAGGTGAGAATGTGGAACAATAGGAACAGCCGCAAATAAAGGTGATAATGTGGAACAATAGGAACAGCCACGAATAAAGGTAAGAACATGGAACAATGGGAACAGCCACAAATAAAGGTGAGTATGTGGAACAATAGGAACAGCCGCAAATAAAGGTGATAATGTGGAACAATAGGAACAGCCACGAATAAAGGTAAGAACATGGAACAATGGGAACAGCCACAAATAAAGGTGAGTATGTGGAGCAATAGGAACAGCCACAAATAAAGGTGATAATGTTGAACAATAGGAACAGCCATAGATAAAGGTGAGAATAAGGAACAAGGTGAACATCCACAAATAAAGGTGAGAATAGGGAACACTGGCAACAGCCACAAATAAAGGTGATAATATGTAACATTGGGAACAGCCACGCGGCGAATTGATATTTCGTCTAAATGTTAAATTGACACTTTAGGGAAAAGAGCAGGTTACAGTGGTACGTTATTCTAACCTATACAATAAAAACTAAAGCCAATAGAAGAGGATAGTTTTATTTTTGTGTGCAATTTGTTGGGTCGATTTTCCCCTGGAGAGGGATGAATTTTGATTGGGTTCAAAGTTCCCTCTATCTCCAAAATTTATAGCGACAGTAAACAAATAACAAGCGAAATATATTAACGATTTAATCGCATAAAGTTACGTTAACCAACATTATTTATCATAATCTTAAGGATTACTTATATATGAATTGTTTGGGATTTTCATTCGAGTTTTAATATCATTTTAGTCCGCTGAATTAATGTGTATTCGCCCCAATTGAATTGTTTCCCGTTGAGGTTTGTTTCAGACAGTTTCGTATGCCACCAACCTCCGGTCCGCTCGCCAGCCAACGATCTATTGTCCGAATCGTCGTGATCAGCGTCTACCGTAGAGAACTGCGACCCGTTCACTTCGACCATATGTGTTATTATCTAATGTATTGTTTCTAAACCGACTGTTTGTACCAACGACTACTGTTCCCAAATTCTTCTTTATAATCTGTCTATTTCTATTGAAATTAATGGCAGAGCAGAGGAGCGATATCGATACTGTATTAAGATTTCAGAGTCCAGGCAGGTCAGTTTCTTTTTAAAGGCGTTTATTTTATTTCTCAGGGATAGCACCCGGCGGTACCGCAATTTAGTGGGGGTCGGTGTCGGGGTGAGGGTGTGCGTCGGGGTCGGGGTGGTTTAATGGTAGGTGTTTGTTTAGTAGTAGTAGGTGGTGGGTGTGTTGTAGTTGTAGTAGGTGGTGGGTGTGTTGTAGTTGTAGTAGGTGGTGGGTGTGTTGTAGTTGTAGTAGGTGGTGGGTGTGTTGTAGTTGTAGTAGGTGTGTGTGTTGAAGTTGTAGATTGGTGTGTTGTATTATTAAGTGAAAGTGTTTTAGTGGTGAGTGCTTGTTCTGTGGTGTTAGATGATTCACTTGCTATACATTCCGTTGGCGTTGGTGCGACACTCACTGTGGTGTTTACTTCCTCTGTTATATTTATACTTCTAATGGTGGTCGACTCGACTGCCCCAGGTTGTAGCAGCACCATTAATAAAATTACAGTGACAATAAATGCCAGGAAAGATGACAGGATTCCGAATACAAATTTAACAATTTTCTCATCAGTATCCAGCAGTCTACACAACCAGCTTGTTTGTTCAACATCGTTCTGTTGGGGTTCGCACGGAATGTTTGCCTCCAGGTTTTCCTGTATTTCCGTCGACCGCTGAACTTCTTCTAATTGTATTTCTTCCACAGCAGTTACATAGGAATAGTTGGAAGAAGAACGACTGGATCCACTGATCAAAGTTGCCATTGTCACTTTAAATTAAATAATTTGTGAATTTAATTATTTAATTAATTAGTAAGTAAGTAAGTAAGTAATTAAAGTAAAATTATCGATAATTGAATTTTCCAGTTGTTAACTTTTCTAAGATTTCTGGAACATGGATTTCATGTATTTCTATGATTACACTTTCATTAGTTAATTCAGAAAATATTTAAAGTATCTAAGGCCCCCCTCACACGGAGCAACTTGTTTCTGCAACTTGTTGCTGGACCCCCTCACACACAGAAACAAGTTGCTGCAACTTGTTTCTGAAACTTGTTGCTGGACCCCCTCACACACAGAAACAAGTTGCTGCAACTTGTTTCTGCAACTTGTTTCCGAAACTTGTTTCAGCAACTTGTTGCTGGCCCCCCCTCACACACAGAAACTTGTTGCTGAAGAAAATAACAATTATTTCCAAATAAATAGCTAACATGTCCAGTCATTTGTATATAATATCACATCACTCAAATTATCTAATATTAGCTAGTATCAAAATGGAATGTATTAAAAGTTTTTCAAAAAGTTGCTGGGAATATAACTTCCAGCAACTTGTTGCTGGACCCCCTCACACACAGAAATAAGTTGCGGAAACAAGTTGCAGCAACTTGTTGCTGGAGTCCTCACACACAGAAACAAGTTTCGGAAACAAGTTGCAGCAACAAGTTTCTGTGTGTGAGGGGGTCCAGCAACAAGTTTCAGAAACAAGTTGCAGAAACAAGTTGCTCCGTGTGAGGGGGGCCTTACATATTTGGAATCCTTGCGTGGCCAGCTTTCTATTGGTACGAACAAACAACTATAAGGTAGAAGAATAACTGCGGTGGGATTGGTGTAATATCGCAGGAGACACTTTTTTTAAAACCCTTGTAGCTAAAGATTGAACACAAAAAATAAAATTCTGGCTCACCCAGTCAGTGGTCGGGAGGTGAAACTATCTCTGTTTCAAATTTCATGCAATCTCATTACGATTTGTGAAAAAATTTGCGCCCATGTGAAGAATACCAGGATTTCCCTTTTCGTTAGACTTTTTATTGGTATTTTATATATGGAGATTTTTTATTTTTTTTTTAATGTATCTTTATTAAGTGTTTCATAGCGCTTATTTCTGTCTTATAACCTGTACATATACTAATTCGTTTATTGTTTTGGTTAGATACAGCTTAACACTGCCTTGACGCTAAACTAGTTCGGAATGGATACATCTTGAAACCTTGATAACTTTCATGATAGCTTCAAGCTGACTTTCAAGCTTCACGCAGTGTGAATGGGCTATTATTAGGATGATTTTTGGACGCTATACACTGGGAACTTGCATAGCGAAGCTGTCAAGCTAGAGATAGATTGATTAATAGATACATTATGCTAAAACAATAACAATACACCGAATGTGTAACATATCATTTCGGATTACCCCTAAAGATTCATAAGAAACGCGGTGTGAACGGGGGTCAAGCTAGGTTCGCGCCGTCAGTCTGAACGCACCTAATTCTATCCGATCTGTTAATCATTACAAATCCTTGTGCAACCGTCGCCACTGTATAACGCTATAACAGCTATACATACACATGTATAAGAACTGCTATTCTAGCGTCGTCCCTTTGCATCCACCCAATAATTCATTTAGGACACCACGGAAAACTAGTTTGTGTCATTGTGGTCTCGTGGAAGACGAGTACCACTTTTCACGAGTACCAAATATCACGTGATATCAATATTAAATTATGCTATTATTTTAATATTATATATTAGATTATTATTATAATTAAATAAAAATAATTAATGATTATCATTATAATCCAGAGCCCACTAAGAGTTTCCTGGTCGTGAAGCCCGAGTGTATCGACAGGGCGCGTGAGTTGTTTGGCGCTTCTGGGGTCCAGATTGTTTTAGGTCGCCGTTTCCTGGGTGGTTAAGTGGGCGGTAACGACGGTCGCCAGGACTTCGTTGCGAGCAAGGTATCGGGGTGGGTATCTAGTATCAGTCGAATGGCCGAAGTGGCCAAAGAGTTCCCGCAGACAGCCCACCTCGGAATGACAAGATGTGTCCAAGCGGAGTGGGACTACCTGCTCCGAGTCGTCGACACTAATGATGAAAACTTATCCCCGATCCGTTCTGCTCTTGTCCAGAGTTACTTCCCAGCACTATTCGGAACCCCGCTAAGTGCGGCCGATGACAAGCTGGCAATGCTCCCGGTTCGCCATGGAGGAATTGGGATTCGTGACCCTCTAATGCGTCGACCCCATGCTCGAGCTGCATCAAAGGATGGTACCATTGGAGTTGTGGACGCCCTTACCACTGGCCTGCCCCTCCAGCGTGTCTCTCCTCCACCCTCGCCGAAAGTCGGATTGCACAGGACACCGTCTACAAGATCAAGCAGGTGGAGGCGTTCCAACAAATTCCCATCGATCGGCGCCGCACGGTGGAACGGACAGTTAAGTACAAAACTGGTGGTTGGCTGACCGCTCAGCCCTCTCCAGCCGACCACACCGACTTAGATCCTGACGCCTTCAGGGACAATCTTGCGCTGCGGTATGACTTAACGCCGCCAGGCCTCCCGTCGAACTGCGAGGGATGTGGAGCTCCATTTACACCCACCCACGCCCTCAACTGTAAACACGGGGGCCTTATAATAAAGGCACGACGAATTGCGCGAGGTGTATGGTGACCTTATCTCTTCTGCTCTCGGTGGATCTTGCGTCCAACGTGAAGTGACCCTCTCCACCGGTTATCTGGACGGATGTGGGTGGGACGTCGGAGGAGTGAGGGCCGATCTTTTGGCGCGTGGAGTCTGGGCCAATCAGAGGGTGGCGTCTTTTGATATCGCGATTGTAAAGGCCGACGCCCCCTCTTATACCAACAGGTCCATTGACTCCGTTCTAGAACAACGGGTACGCGCCAAGAAGACGCATTACAGTGCAGTCTGTGAGGAGAGGAGGATTTATTTTACTCCCCTTGTTGGCACAACGGATGGTGTCTGGTGCAAGGAGGCCGAGATTTTTATTCGGCACCTAGCTGAGACACTTGTGGCCAGACGGGATGGGATGCCTTCCCGTGGCTTTGCATTGGTGATGGGTGGAGTTCGGAGACGACTCCAGTTCGGGCTGCTACGCTCCAACTCGCTATGCCTGCGCGGTGGCCGAAGACCTTGGTGAGCCTTAGGTTTCGGGGACGGCGCTGGCCTACGTGGTACAGACCTCCCCAACTCCTATTAAATCGGCAATCACCAAATAACTAACTCAGTAACTCAATTACTATTATATGTAATTATAATATTATTAATATATTATTGATTTTATTTATCATTATTATTAATTATTATCATTATTATTAATTATTATCATTATTATTAATTATTATCATTATTATTAATTATTATCATTATTATTAATTATTATCATTATTATTACTTTTTATCATTATTATTAATTATTATCATTATTATTACTTTTTATCATTATTATTAATTATTATCATTATTATTAATTATTATCATTATTATTAATTTATTATCATTATTTTCATTATTATAAATTATTATCATTATGTTATTATTTAATTTATATATTATATTATTATTTTTTTGTAATGTTATTATGTATATATTATATTTGTCTTATCCAAGATTAGATCGCTTCCTTTCTCTATAAATCGCACATCTCTATCGAATAAGATAACTACTCCATCTCCTCTACACTGCACTGCACCCTCTGTGTCATTATTTTTCATCATTAATAT
The DNA here is from genome assembly GCA_032718475.1 of Nemertoderma westbladi. NCBI lineage: Eukaryota > Metazoa > Xenacoelomorpha > Nemertodermatida > Nemertodermatidae > Nemertoderma > Nemertoderma westbladi. The sequence goes on along the minus strand of JAUCBJ010001356.1, from coordinate 1,993 downwards.
TTTTTCAGGATTCCAAACGCCAGTTTTTGTTTAGTTGCGTCAACGAAGGCGGCGATACAGAGCGTCTAGGAACCTTCGTGGATTTCTGCGAGGACACGATATTCGAGATGCAACACGCGGCTGGACTAACCGAGGAAGACGAAGACGCCAAACTCGAGAAAGTCAGACGAGATTTGGGAGAGGATCCACCGCCTACGTGAGTTTAATACCACGTAGAGCTCATAATGAAATATTATCACCATTAAATCCTATATCGTTTCTAAAGAAGAAGGACGAATTTCAATGAGAATTGTGTTCTTCATTTAGTCTATCCAAAATTCTCATTGTTTACTTATTTGCTGTAGTGGTGTAGTACTGCATTGCTGTGGAAAACTGAATTCTGGTCTCTACAAATTATTATTATATATATATATTACAGTGGTTTATTTATAATAAAGTGATTATACTTTATATCCTTAAAGGCGCAAATTGACCGCATAAACAAAATAAATTTTAGTGGGTTTGAAAAATTTATTAAATTAAATTAAAAACATTAACCATAAACCAAAACAATAAACTATACATTATTTCACTTGCGGTCAATGTACTCTGTACGCCAGTATCTGTAGAGTATAAATATAATTTTCAAATATTATGTTTCTAATAAAAACATATTAGCATACTGAAATCTTTAAGAATATTTTTGTATGAGAAATGAAAATCTCGTTCCCGAAATATCGAAAAATCTTATTTCATTTAAACAGTACCGGTAGTCTTATTAAAATAATTGGTATCGTTTCATTATAATTTGTTGTTTAATTTAGCAACAATTTTTCTCCTTTATTTCGCAGACCCCTTCTGACTAGATTTAAACAATGCTTGTCGGCCCGCTATTTATGGCATTTGTTTATGTCATTATTCTGCCTCTCTACGCTCTTCTGGATTAGTCCTATCGGAATCGCCTACGTCACCATCAAGATAATTCTGTGGTTCTTATCTCAGATGTTCTCTGTATTATACTATGTGGGATTGTAAGTTACCTTTATTCGAAAATGGAAATATTATTGTATTCCGTTAAGTAGAACGGGATGTATAGAGCTTTATACGACGGGAAACTTTGTACGACTTATTAGAATTCTTTATTTGTAATTAATTTCATTTTCCAGCCCAGCCATGTCCTGTCATGGCACAACTGTAGTCCTAGTGCTAGTTTAGAAAGACAAAATAAATAATAAAATAAATAATTAATATAATTAACAAAAGTTAGGCTTGTAAATAGTTTGTACTATATTGCGTGGATGTAGGTTATGGTGTATCGTTTATAGTTCCTATGGTTAACATAGAAAAAACAATTACATTACATCATATGTAGGTTCATTATCTGGATTCTTGGAACTTTGATTGAGGAGGCCCTAAAACAGGATATCCCTCCAGATCGCCAGACACCACCGCTGCACATCCAATCGGCACCGGGAGCACTGCACCGCAGCAGCAGCGGAGGCAGTGCCCGGAAAAGAGCGTTTCCTTTACCAGACCTGGTTATTGAGGACACAGATGTAAGTGTTTAGTTGTAGGATTGGTTCTCTAGAGGGCACAGATGTAAGTGTTTAGTTATAGGATTGGTTCTCTAGAGGACACAGATGTAAGTGTTTAGTTGTAGGATTGGTTCTCTAGAGGACACAGATGTAAGTGTTTAGTTGTAGGATTGGTTCTCTAGAGGACACAGATGTAAGTGTTTAGTTGTAGGATTGGTTCTCTAGAGGACACAGATGTAAGTGTTTAGTTGTAGGATTGGTTATCTAGAGGACACAGATGTAAGTGTTTAGTTGTAGGATTGGTTCTCTAGAGGACACAGATGTAAGTGTTTAGTTGTAGGATTGGTTCTCTAGAGGACACAGATGTAAGTGTTTAGTTGTAGGATTGGTTCTCTAGAGGACACAGATGTAAGTGTTTAGTTGTAGGATTGGTTTGTGTTATAGAATACACTTATCTGTGTAGGTGAGTCCTTCCTAAG
>JAUCBJ010001355.1:0-22747 GCA_032718475.1 Nemertoderma westbladi | reverse complement strand
ACTGAATCCAGGGATCAGGCCTAACACTGTGCACTGGAAGTAAACACAGTAATTACCGCCTCGCCTACCAAGACTGTCAAGTACCGTACCCCTACTGATACCTGGATACAGTGCACAGTCGACAGTGATACTGTGATGTACAGATGTATAAGAAGAAATAAATACGAATACAGCAGTACCGTACCCCCTTGGACCCCCTTGGAAATAAGCTGCAAAGCTTTAGGGGTTATCCTTCATGTTATGTTGGACAATACTTACTATACATTAATAATTTTACTGAGTTAATGTATTGGTTTCTATTGTTTGCATAGGCCTAATATATAAATAAATCTATCTATCTATCTATCTATACCGGTACCGGTACCGGTACTGCGGTAACAGGTAATAAAATAGCAAACAGCTGAACAGAGAGGCCTACAAGGATAAACCAGCTGTAAGTGAGAAGACAGACAGATTGCAGGGGATAAGCGAAACTTTGTGTGAGGGTTATGCGTAATCTAAAAAGAACTATACAAAACGACAATAAAATTTAAAAATAAAAATTAAAAAAAAAATTAATTAAAAAAAAAACAATTAAACTTAGGCCTAAAGGGAAAATAATTATGCTTGTGGAAATAAATCTAAGGGAATAAACAAACGAATTACTTAAATTTACCCCCCTAATTTAAAGAAATTGAAAGATTCGATGAGAAATAGAAATGGGAAATGTAGTACAGCGCAAACGGCAAAGTAATTTAATAACTAAATATAATTTATTTATATCACATCGTATTAATTAATAAAGTATCGCTTTATTGAAAATCACGAATGGGTCGATTTAGTCGCCGACGAAGAGTGGGGCGAGCCCCAATGTGCGACTTAGTAGACACATATATCTGCCACCTACTTGTCTCGCCGTAATCAAATCCCCCTCAGTGCATTACCTATAAATTAATAATATACTGTATGCCCCCCCCCCCCCCCCCCCCCCCGCCCCGTATCGAATGTATCATTGTCCTAATAAAATGTCACTGTAAATTTGGGCACAGTGCTTTACATGCTCCATTGTACCCCAACCCTGGATTTCATCGTGACTGATCGATAAATGGGATCCAAGGCAACTTTGAAAACAGAGTGGAAGGGTTTACTGTGGAAGACCACCCATGGTGGTGTACAGGCATTCCTTTGGGAAACAGAGTGGAAGCGTTTACTGTGGAAGATCACCCATAGTGGTGAACAGGCATTCCTTTGGGAAACAGAGTGGAAGGGTTTACTGTGGAAGATCACCCATGGTGGTGTACAGGCATTCCTTTAGGAAACAGAGTGGAAGGGTTTACTGTGGAAGATCACCCATGGTGGTGTACAGGCATTCCTTTGGGAAACAGAGTGGAAGCGTTTACTGTGGAAGATCACCCATAGTGGTGAACAGGCATTCCTTTGGGAAACAGAGTGGAAGGGTTTACTGTGGAAGATCACCCATAGTGGTGAACAGCAGGCATTCCTTGGACTAACGAGCCTAAAAGATTCTCCCATTCAAAATATCACTTTACAGTGAGCCAAACCGAGTGCTTAATGATATAATAATTAATGCCTTATATTTCCCCTTGGGTAGGAATATTTTCACAGGATAATTTATATTCCACATATTTCTGTTTATATTTCCCTAAGTACGAATGGTTTCATATATTTCTGTTTATTTCCCCAGGTACGAATGGTTTCTTATATTTCTGTTTATTTACCCAGGTACGAATGGTTTCATATATTTCTGTTTATTTCCCCAGGTACGAATGGTTTCTTATATTTCCGTTTATTTCCCTAAGTACGAACGAATGGTTTCATATATTTATGTTTATTTACCTAGGTACGAATGGTTCGATAGGATGTCTTATATTTCCCTGATCCATGCTGCCATCCAATCGATGTTCATAAAGGAAGGTAATAACTCGGATTACATCATTGTTCTAGAATCGCACATTACCGTGAGTCCCGACATCCTGGCCTACTTCGCGCAGACCCTACCGGCACTGGAGTCCGACCCCGGTCTGCTAACGGTCTCGGCGTGGAACGAGCACGGGTTCCGCGACAGCTCGGGGGACCCAGGTCTGGTCTACCGCTCGGACACCTTCCCGGGTCTCGGCTGGTTGCTCTCCCGTCGGCTGTACAGTGACCAGATGGCCTACGCCGGCGCGTACATCTGCTGCGATTGGCCGTCGCACGAGGGTTGGTTGCCGTACGACCAGCGCCGCGGTCGGGAGACCATAGTGCCAGACCTCAGTAGGGTATCACGCGTCCCGATTGAAGACTCGTTCACTCCCTACTACGTGTTCCTAAACCGTTACTACAGCGGCACCAGACTGTCCAGCACTAAAAACACTAACCACACATTAATCAATGCAGATAAACTAGAAGACTCACAATATACTAGTTATATGGAATCCTTAGTCAGTACCAATACGCCGCTTACTATAGATAACTCAACGTTGTCATCCTGTCTATCAGGCAATTTTAGTGCCACTGTCACGTCGGATTTGGATAAAGAGGTGGGGGGTTCCATATTCCTGGAACAATCTTACAGCGCCGACTACCGGACATTCAACGCTATTGCTAAATGCTTCTCTCTTTTCGTAGATGGCGCAACTAATAAACTTCGCAGTATGCACAGAAACACATTGCGATTTACTACAAGAAGCGGCAATAGGCTGCTCCTAGTTGGTTCAAAGTCTCCATATTATACTCATAGGCCGAATAATTCCTTCACAATTTCTCTAGAACAACTGAACTACATCCCACATTCGATAGACACTCAATAGTATTTAATTATTTGTACGTAAACTGCGGTAATTGGAGGTTCTAGCTACCTAGAGGTGCAGTAAATTATATTTCTGTATGTTCATAATGAAATTAATTTTATACTATTACCGTAAGTATAACAACTTATTAAATTATTTAACATTCCTTCCGTTTTTCATTTCAATACACCTTGTCCTGGAATATAAAGTCCTTCGGAATACAGTCCTTGCTGCAAAATACATTGGCTATTTCAAATATCGGCGCTACAAATATGATAATAGACTTTTGTAACATAATTCTGCAAATAGAACGAAAATCGATTAAATAGCTTAGATAGCGTATCGTCATGGCCATTCTGGTGGGCAACGCGGCGTCTGTCCTGGCAACTGCTGGCCCATCCCCTGGTGGACTCTTTGGGGATTAGGGCCCGGTCAGTAGCCTTTGCCGTAGCATACTCTAACGCAATGTTCAATGTATCGTATATTACAATATTACTTTTAGTTTTATATTACAATATTACTTTTAGTTTTATAGTTTTATATGTGATATAATTGTTGTAATTATTAAAAGGTTTTCCAGTTTGTAATAATACCGATACTATCTACTGATCAAAAAAAAAATTAAATAGTAAAAAAGTAGATGGAGAAAGTAGATTCGGTAGATAAAGTGTCCAAAGTAGAAAAAGTGCCCTTTAGTTTCAAACAGACCAAATGTTCCCGAAGTATTTCCATATAGTTTTTATCTTTATAAGGTTTTGATACATGATGGGTTTTGATAGTTGGGGTATTTTTTGGCGCTGATTATTCCAAAAGTAGCAAAATAATTCCAAAATTTTTAGTAGGTAATTGATATTGATAGTGAATAGTCGTAGACCAAACGTTAGAAACAAGCTCGCAGCTATTGGAATACATATTGAGGTGCTAAGATTATGTATTATATATGAGAAGTGTTTTCCCGAGTCGAGTTTTCTGGTTCACGCCTCCGGATTCCGGATCCGGATACGGATCAGGACCCGGATTTGCGAGAGTAAAAGTCGGATCCGGATTTACATACAATCTGTAACTGAGTGTAATTTGCGGATTCTGAAATACGCAATCCGTATTGAAGTGTAAAACGCGGATTCATATATTTTGTGAATCCGGAATGGAGTGTAAAACACGGATTTCCGTTAATTACAGAGTTTGTTACTGGATCCGGGAAGGGGTGTAAAACACGGATTCAAGTTAATTACCAAGTTTTATTGGATCCGGGAAGTGTGTAAAACGCGGATTCAAGTTAATTACCAAGTTTTATTGGATCCGGGAAGGGGTGTAAAACGCGGATTCAAGTTAATTACCATGTTTTATTGGATCCGGGAAGGGGTGTAGAACGCGGATTCATGTTAATTAACAAGTGTTGGATCCGGGAAGGGGTGTAAAACGCGGATTCAAGTTAATTAACAAGTGTTGGATCCGGGAAGGGGTGTAAAACGCGGATTTAAGTTAATTACCAAGTGTTACTGGATCCGGGAAGGGGTGTAAAACGCAGATTAACAAGTGTTGGATCCGGGAAGGGGTGTAAAACGCGGATTTAAGTTAATTACCAAGTGTTACTGGATCCGGGAAGGGGTGTAAAACGCAGATTCAAGTTAATTACCAAGTTTTATTGGATCCGGGAAGGGGTGTAAAATGCGGATTTAAGTTAATTACCAAGTGTTACTGGATCCGGGAAGGGGTATAAAACGTCGATTTAAGTTAATTACCAAGTGTTACTGTATCCGGGAATAATACGACCTGGCGATTAATACTGACCTGCAGCCATAGCAGATGGCCATAGCATGCATGAATTAATTTAAAGACATACTGTAGTTTATAGGAGGGAGATTGTAGTAAATATATATACGTGTAATAATAACGACGGATACCGCACTTTGGAATTAACTTGAATTTGCGTTTTACACCCCGTCCCGGATCCAATGAAACTGGGTAATTAACATGAATCCGCGTTTTACACCCCTTACCGGATCCAATAAAACTTGGTAATTATCTTGAATCCGCGTTTTACACCCATTCCCGGATCCAGAAACACTTGGTAATTAACTTGAATCCGCGTTTTACACCCATTCCCGGATCCAATAAAACTTGGTAATTAACTTGAATCCGCGTTTTACACCCCTTCCTGGATCCAATAAAACTTGGTAATTAACTTGAATCCGCGTTTTACAACCCTTCCCGGATCCATTAAAACTTGGTAATTAACTTGAATCCGCGTTTTACAACCCTTCCCGGATCCATTAAAACTTGGTAATTAACTTGAATCCGCGTTTTACACCCCTTCCTGGATCCAATAAAACTTGGTAATTAACTTGAATCCGCGTTTTACAACCCGCCCGGATCCATTAAAACATGGTAATTAACTTGAATCCGCGTTTTACACCCATTCCCGGATCCATTATAACATGGTAATTAACTTGAATCCGCGTTTTACACCCCTTCCCGGATCCAATAAAACTTGGTAAACTTGAATCCGCATTTTACACCCCTTTCCGGATCCATTAAAACATGGTAATTAACTTGAATCCGCGTTTTACACCCCTTCCTGGATCCATTAAAACTTGGTAATTAACTTGAATCCGCGTTTTACAATCCTTCCCGGATCCATTAAAACTTGGTAATTAACTTGAATCCGCGTTTTACACCCCTTCCCGGATCCAATAAAACTTGGTAATTAACTTGAATCCGCATTTTACACCCATTCCCGGATCCAATAAAACTTGGTAATTAACTTGAATCCGCGTTTTACACCCCTTCCCGGATCCAATAAAACTTGGTAATTAACTTGAATCCGCGTTTTACACCCCTTCCTGGATCCAATAAAACTTGGTAATTAACTTGAATCCGCATTTTACACCCATTCCCGGATCCAATAAAACTTGGTAATTAACTTGAATCCGCGTTTTACACCCCTTCCTGGATCCAATAAAACTTGGTAATTAACTTGAATCCGCGTTTTACAACCCTTCCCGGATCCATTAAAACTTGGTAATTAACTTGAATCCGCGTTTTACAACCCTTCCCGGATCCATTAAAACTTGGTAATTAACTTGAATCCGCGTTTTACACCCATTCCCGGATCCATTATAACATGGTAATTAACTTGAATCCGCGTTTTACACCCCTTCCCGGATCCAATAAAACTTGGTAAACTTGAATCCGCATTTTACACCCCTTTCCGGATCCATTAAAACATGGTAATTAACTTGAATCCGCGTTTTACACCCCTTCCTGGATCCATTAAAACTTTGTAATTAACTTGAATCCGCATTTTACAGCCCTTCCCGGATCCAATAAAACTTGGTAATTAACTTGAATCCGCGTTTTACACCCCTTCCTGGATCCATTAAAACATGGTAATTAACTTGAATCCGCGTTTTACACCCATTCCCGGATCCATTATAACATGGTAATTAACTTGAATCCGCGTTTTACACCCCTTCCCGGATCCAATAAAACTTGGTAAACTTGAATCCGCATTTTACACCCCTTTCCGGATCCATTAAAACATGGTAATTAACTTGAATCCGCGTTTTACACCCCTTCCCGGATCCAATAAAACTTGGTAATTAACTTGAATCCGCGTTTTACACCCCTTCCCGGATCCATTAAAACTTGGTAATTTACTTGAATCCGCATTTTACACCCCTTCCCGGATCCAATAAAACTTAGTAATTAACTTGAATCCGCGTTTTACACCCCTTCCCGGATCCATTAAAACATGGTAATTAACTTGAATCCGCGCTTTACACCCCTTCCCGGATCCATTACAACATGGTAATTAACTTGAATCCGCGTTTTACACCCCTTACCGGATCCAATAAAACTTGGTAATTATCTTGAATCCGCGTTTTACACCCATTCCCGGATCCAGAAACACTTGGTAATTAACTTGAATCCGCGTTTTACACCCATTCCCGGATCCAATAAAACTTGGTAATTAACTTGAATCCGCGTTTTACACCCCTTCCTGGATCCAATAAAACTTGGTAATTAACTTGAATCCGCGTTTTACAACCCTTCCCGGATCCATTAAAACTTGGTAATTAACTTGAATCCGCGTTTTACAACCCTTCCCGGATCCATTAAAACTTGGTAATTAACTTGAATCCGCGTTTTACACCCCTTCCTGGATCCAATAAAACTTGGTAATTAACTTGAATCCGCGTTTTACAACCCGCCCGGATCCATTAAAACATGGTAATTAACTTGAATCCGCGTTTTACACCCATTCCCGGATCCATTATAACATGGTAATTAACTTGAATCCGCGTTTTACACCCCTTCCCGGATCCAATAAAACTTGGTAAACTTGAATCCGCATTTTACACCCCTTTCCGGATCCATTAAAACATGGTAATTAACTTGAATCCGCGTTTTACACCCCTTCCTGGATCCATTAAAACTTGGTAATTAACTTGAATCCGCGTTTTACAATCCTTCCCGGATCCATTAAAACTTGGTAATTAACTTGAATCCGCGTTTTACACCCCTTCCCGGATCCAATAAAACTTGGTAATTAACTTGAATCCGCATTTTACACCCATTCCCGGATCCAATAAAACTTGGTAATTAACTTGAATCCGCGTTTTACACCCCTTCCCGGATCCAATAAAACTTGGTAATTAACTTGAATCCGCGTTTTACACCCCTTCCTGGATCCAATAAAACTTGGTAATTAACTTGAATCCGCATTTTACACCCATTCCCGGATCCAATAAAACTTGGTAATTAACTTGAATCCGCGTTTTACACCCCTTCCTGGATCCAATAAAACTTGGTAATTAACTTGAATCCGCGTTTTACAACCCTTCCCGGATCCATTAAAACTTGGTAATTAACTTGAATCCGCGTTTTACAACCCTTCCCGGATCCATTAAAACTTGGTAATTAACTTGAATCCGCGTTTTACACCCATTCCCGGATCCATTATAACATGGTAATTAACTTGAATCCGCGTTTTACACCCCTTCCCGGATCCAATAAAACTTGGTAAACTTGAATCCGCATTTTACACCCCTTTCCGGATCCATTAAAACATGGTAATTAACTTGAATCCGCGTTTTACACCCCTTCCTGGATCCATTAAAACTTTGTAATTAACTTGAATCCGCATTTTACAGCCCTTCCCGGATCCAATAAAACTTGGTAATTAACTTGAATCCGCGTTTTACACCCCTTCCTGGATCCATTAAAACATGGTAATTAACTTGAATCCGCGTTTTACACCCATTCCCGGATCCATTATAACATGGTAATTAACTTGAATCCGCGTTTTACACCCCTTCCCGGATCCAATAAAACTTGGTAAACTTGAATCCGCATTTTACACCCCTTTCCGGATCCATTAAAACATGGTAATTAACTTGAATCCGCGTTTTACACCCCTTCCCGGATCCAATAAAACTTGGTAATTAACTTGAATCCGCGTTTTACACCCCTTCCCGGATCCATTAAAACTTGGTAATTAACTTGAATCCGCGTTTTACACCCCTTCCCGGATCCAATAAAACTTGGTAATTAACTTAAATCCGCGTTTTACACCCCTTTCCGGATCCATTAAAACATGGTCGAATTAACTTGAATCCGCGTTTTACACCCCTTCCCGGATCCAATAAAACTTGGTAATTACAGTAACATAAATTTGCGTTTTACGGAAATAGAAATCGCTTAGCTGTTCGCAGATTCAGATGCAGACAATCTGCAGACAATCTCATGACCAAAATCCATGAGCAATATGAACACGTTCGTGGGGCCTTCGCGCAGCACGAGGCTCAGTTATGAGATACTGTACAAATTAAAATTGAGCAATTCTACCGCAAATAAATCATAGTGGGGAAAGTTGGTCGCTTTCAACCCCCTCTTAATCTTCACCCCAACCCAAAGGCGCACAGAGATTGATGACAGGCAGGTATTAACATTTTTTTAAAAATCATATATTTTAGGCGTGGAGGCGACCCAATTTGTAAGAAATATTAAAACTTACCTTTTGCCGTTTTAGCATTGATACTGAAATATTAATTTACCATGACATAAATACACAGTACACACCCCCCTAAGAAATAGTCAGTTCGCAAAGGCTCCGCCAACTTCATGGCTCGGACCCCATGCTATAAATGTCCAGGCCTCCCAGAGTTTCCTTTTTTTCAGAACGTTTCCTTTTTTTGTCCATTTTCACACATTTTTTTCCTCTTCTTTTTGTTTTAGAAGATCAACTTCAGCTTGCTGTTGATATTGACAAGGTTATAACAGAGATTGACGGGCATAATAATGCCGTTTTTAATTTTGAGTATGTTTATTTTGACAAAAATCACAAGCTAAGCTACCATAAAAATGTAGCAGTTGAGGGAACTGTAAATTTATTTATTTTCTGAGGGGGGGGGGGGGGATATATTATGATTGACACAAAACCCGCCTTGGTGAATTAATATTGCTGTTTTTTAATTTAGGGAAAGGAACAAGTTGCAGTGGTAGTCGATTCTAACGAAAACAATAAAGTAAAGCCTATAACAAGGGTTATAGTTTCATTTTTGCTCATAATCACCTATTATTTGCATCCGTTTTCCCCTGGAGATGGATGAATTTTGATTGAGTCTAAAAGTATTTTTGTTATTTATATAAATGTAGCCACGACCAGAAATCTGTACCAAAGTTTTTGGGCCGTATATTTCTTTCAAACTAAAGTTCTCTTTACATGCGTTTGATAAACCTCTATCAATGGCCATCAATAGGCCGAATTCAACCATCTCTGATAACTAGGCAAAAAGGTGAAAATTAGAAACATACAGTGACGTTTCTTAATAGGCCTATATATATAAGGTTAATGAAATATAATGTTTACTATCCTTTTTTAAAGATATTATCAATTCAGTTTTTCCCTTTTTTTTGAACCGTATCCGATCCTTTTTGTCCTTTTTCTGAACTGCATCCTATCCTTTTTTCCTTTTTTTTTGAAAATATAAATTCCTTTTTTCCATCGATTTTTTTGGCTGGGAGGGCTGAATGTCTTCATTCGATATACAATCATATATTAATCCGCTAGGTGGTGTCAAATTGTTATTCTGCTATTTCGTACTTACCAGAGCACAGTACATCAGTACCGAACCGGTAGGCCTATGTCATTATTTCGGAGTCTCTAGCGGATCCCAATTAAATGTCTTAACTTTTCAATTTCGTAAAAGATAGACTTTATGATTTCAGCTCTGGAAAATGAGGCGTTCCCGAGAAATTAAACATTTTCTAAAAAACACATAATCTGTCGTAGCTGACGTCAGAATGCATGATTTTTCACCAAACTTTACAAATTTTCTAACCTTTCTCTCTACTACTTACCTACTAAGTTTGGTTCAATTCCAAACCAGCCAGCGATGCCGAGAAATTAGCTTACAAACAGAAGGACATGCCACATTTGCCCTATATGAACCGTACTGTAGGCCTATGCCAAGGACTACGTGTCTCGCCCCACACTATCAGATAAAGGCAATGGCTAGAATTCACTAATAAATGGAAAATTCCGTCCATCACATGTGACACTGACGGAATTTGTTTACTTCGCTCTCGATTAGGTATTGTATTTATCTCATCGCGTTTATTGCTAAAGTATTTTGGTCATGAAATTATCTGAATTGTAGAGAATCAAGTTTGCCAGAAACCCTTTCTATTTCAGAATAACTAAACTTTAAAAGTATTATTTTCTGTGACTGGCGGAATTTCTAGTACCGGTAAGTAGTGAGCAATATATTTATTTCTGTAGGAAAGCTTATTGAAATCCAATTATTTTTGTGAAATAGTTTACAGGAGTGGTACCGGTAGTTCTCAAATATACTTGCATTTGCATGATAGTCTACAGCATTGTAAATATAAATTAATTATAAAAATGCGAATTATTTGCACAATTAAATCATCAATTTCCACGAGACTTTAAGTTTACATCCCAGTATCTCTGTTTTCTAGCAGTCGAATATTCACCCATCCATATCCACTTCCTACACTTTGGATACTGTACTTTTCGGATATGAATACCATTTTTGGTGATATGGATGTTAATTTTTTGATGTTAGTGTGACCCTTTTTCGAAAACGTAAGCCTTTCTATTGATTTACTTTACTATTGATGGAAAAAACAAAGCACTTTGAAATTTGTAAACAGTAGGCCTAAGCTAGGGGCTTTTAAAATGTCCATGGTTTGATAGGGTTGGTGAAAAGTTTATTTTTTTATTTTTTTTTTACCTGGAATTTGGCCGGCTCTTTTTGCTCAATCGACACAATATACTGTAATATTTCGAGAAACATCGAACAACGAAATAAGTGATTAGAACCACCAAATATGGAGAATTAATAAATTGTTATATTATTATATTTACGAAATATATGTTTAGTGCTGTCTATATAATAATGTGTAATTTATTAATATGTGCGTAAAGTAACCCATTCATAAGAAACATTACATAATTACCTAAATACTAACTAATAAATAAATAGGTACATACAGTAGATATACACTGTCGAATTGGTGGTATCAATCGGTATGTCATACGTAATTTTATTCTTAAATTGGTAAAAGTTAAGAGCGATATAGTGTAACACGAAGTGGGGCCTTCGCGCAGCACGTGACTTAAATTTAATTTAAGTACTAATTCGAAAGTATTACTGTATTAGCAAATTTTAAGCAGATTTCGCCTAATCACTTTTTACCTCTTTCATTTCTATTCAGACATTTCTGACTCTAGCGGTATAGTGAGAACTGAAGATGGATTAGGGTCTCCAGCCCCACAAAGACACAGCCTATGGATGAATAGTACATACGTACATCGGCCAAGTTTCATCTTGAATAACGGATAACGAAATGAGAGACGGATCTCACTTTCAGAAATTTCGTCGTATAGCGGCAGACCGATTAAATCTCCCCCCCCCCCCCCCCCCCCCCCCCACAAAGACGCAGCATGTGGTCCAGAATATATGGCAAGATTCAGCTTAAACTGATTAAAATCAATGAGACGGGAGAATCTATTCACTTTCAGGCATAAAGTAGTCCTATAGCGGGTGACTGTTGAACTGATTTTCAACAAAACAAATTTTCAACTTGGCAGCTTTAAATTCGACAAAGTTATAAGCATGTCAATATCATAACGACGACAACGATTTCACTTTCAGACATTTGGCCCTCTAGCGGCAGACTGGAGAACTGCAGATGGATTCGCCTCCTTTGAAAGTCACAGCTAATGGTCTAATACATATCTGCCAAGTTTCAGCTTAAACGGATTAAAAGCAAAGAAATGGGAGGGCATTTAATGTTTAGACATGTGGCCCTCTAGCGGGAGACCATTGCACTGATGGTGTCTGAAAGTCTCTCAAAAATCTCAACTTTAGCTCATATTGATACCTACAAATTTTCAACTTGGCAGCTTTAAATCCGACAAAGTTATTAGCATGTCAAAATCGTAACGACGACAACGATTTCACTTTCAGACCTTTGGCCCTCTAGCGGCAGACTGGAGAACTGCAGATGGATTCGCCTCCTTTGAAAGTCACAGCTAATGGTCTAATACATATCTGCCAAGTTTCAGCTTAAACGGATTAAAAGCAAAGAAATGGGAGGGCATTTAATGTTTAGACATGTGGCCCTCTAGCGGGAGACCATTGCACTGATGGTGTCTGAAAGTCTCTCAAAAATCTCAACTTTTGCTCATATTGATACCTACAAATTTTCAACTTGGCAGCTTTAAATCCGACAAAGTTATTAGCATGTCAAAATCGTAACGACGACAACGATTTCACTTTCAGACCTTTGGCCCTCTAGCGGCAGACTGGAGAACTGCAGATGGATTCGCCTCCTTTGAAAGTCACAGCTAATGGTCTATTACATATCTGCCAAGTTTCAGCTTAAACGGATTAAAAGCAAAGAAATGGGAGGGCATTTAATGTTTAGACATGTGGCCCTCTAGCGGGAGACCATTGCACTGATGGTGTCTGAAAGTCTCTCAAAAATCTCAACTTTTGCTCATATTGATACCTACAAATTTTCAACTTGGCAGCTTTAAATCCGACAAAGTTATTAGCATGTCAAAATCGTAACGACGACAACGATTTCACTTTCAGAGCTTTGGCCCTCTAGCGGCAGACTGGAGAACTGCAGATGGATTCGCCTCCTTTGAAAGTCACAGCTAATGGTCTAATACATATCTGCCAAGTTTCAGCTTAAACGGATTAAAAGCAAAGAAATGGGAGGGCATTTAATGTTTAGACATGTGGCCCTCTAGCGGGAGACCATTGCACTGATGGTGTCTGAAAGTCTCTCAAAAATCTCAACTTTTGCTCATATTGATACCTACAAATTTTCAACTTGGCAGCTTTAAATCCGACAAAGTTATTAGCATGTCAAAATCGTAACGACGACAACGACGACGACGACGACAACTATTTGCATAAATTGACCCACCCCCTAACAGTGTCAATTCGCTAAGGCTCCGCCAACTTCGTGGCTCGCCCCACAAAATAAATATAACTGCAGTATTTTACTACATTGCTTCCATAGTTACTGCGATTCTAATTACTAATGTTAAATAATTTAGTGTTCACGAATATTTATTACGTAACTAAAGAGCCGCTAAACAACATAAACCAATTTAATATTGAGTTTCGTTTTGGAGTTCGCCTTGCAGACACTGAAGTTGCAATAACTTATGAGTGTGTGAATGGATTTTGCTCAAATTACTTGCAAACCTTTTCTACGTCGATGTTCTTTCAACACTTGTAATAAAATTTAAGAAATTCCACCAACAATATTTTGCTTTACTTTTTTCTCCAAAAAAAAAAGTAAAATCAATGCAATACTTTGGATTACTTTTCCCCGAGGGAAAAAAGTACTCCATTTCTCCCGATTTTTTGTTATATTCGAGCGAAAAGTCCAACAATTTATGAATAAAAGTAAATAAACTGGTTAT
Organism: Nemertoderma westbladi; assembly: GCA_032718475.1. Taxonomy (NCBI): domain Eukaryota; kingdom Metazoa; phylum Xenacoelomorpha; order Nemertodermatida; family Nemertodermatidae; genus Nemertoderma; species Nemertoderma westbladi. The sequence continues at coordinate 9,004 of JAUCBJ010001355.1, read as the reverse complement.
AATATCTGCACATTTCAAGCACAACTTTCACAAAAATATTATTGCAAATGATAACAGGCATTTATGTGAAAAGAAACCGCTATCTCTTGACATGCTTGGAATGCCTCGCCTACACGGCACATACATAGGCCTACAGTACAATATGCACACAAATACTTTATATATCTGGATTACAGAAATATATTTTACATTTATTCCGCAACTAATTATTGTTCTAAAATTAAAAATTACTACCAATTAATAATAATATAAAAAAACAAATAGATAAAAACTATAAATAGGACCTGCATTATTAACAACAATAATAATTATTGTGTGGGTTAGTACCGTGCACAAAATAACTGCAATAACTCAATTACTTACTTAATTACTCTGAGACTTCAAAACTATAAATGAAAATCCGCCACATATTTGTGAACCGTCAACTGTCTGGCGTCTGCTGCACCGTGGTCGGTCTGAAGTATAGGTGCCGGACAATCTGTAGTGTACCAATGTGGAATATGCATTATGGTCGGACAGTCTGTAGTGTCAGACTGTCTGTCGTGTCAAACTGTCTGCACGTGTCAGACTTTCTGCACGTGTCAGACTGTCTGTCGTGTCAGACTGTCTGCACGTGTCGGACTTTCTGCAAGTGTCGGACTGTCTGTCGTGTCGGATTGTCTGCACGTGTCGGACTGTCTGTCGCGTCAGTCTGTCGTGTCAGACTGTCTGCACGTGTCGGGCTTTCCGCACGTGTCGGACTGTCTGTCGTGTCGGACTCTCTGTCGTGTCGGACTGTCCGCACATTTCGGACGTCTGCCGTGTCGGACTGTCTGCACGTGTCAGACTGTCTGTCGTGTCAGACTGTCTGTCCTGTCAGACTGTCTGTCGTGTCAGACTGTCTGTCGTGTCAGGCTGTCCGTCGTGTCAGGCTGTCTGTCGCGTCAGACTGTCTGTCGTGTCAGACTGTCTGCACGTGTCGGACTTTCTGCACATGTCGGACTGTCTACATGTGTCGGATTGCCTGTACGTGTCGGACTGTCTGCACTTGTCGGACTACCTGCATGTCGGGCTGTCTGCACGTGTCGGACTTTATGCTCGTGTCGGTCTGTCTGCATTTATCGGACTGACTGCACATGTCGGACTACCTGCACGTGTCGGGCTGTCTGTCGTGTCGGACTGTACGCACGTGTCGGACTGTCTGCACGTGTCGGACTGTCTGTCGTGTCAGACTGTCTACATGTGTCTAATTGCATGTCTTTGTCGGCCTGTCTGCACGTGTCTGATTGTATGCACGTGTCGGACTGTCTGTCGTGCGAGACTGTCTACATGTGTCGGATTGCCTGTACGTGTCGGACTGTCAGCACGTGTCGGATTGTATGCACGTGTCGGATTGTAAGCACGTGTCGGACTGTCTGCATGTGTCGGACTGTCTGCATGTGTCGGACTGTCTGTATGTGTCTGTCTGTCGTTTTGGACTGTCTGTCGTGTCGGACTGTCTGCACTGTCTGTCATGTCGGACTGTCTGCATGTGTCGGACTGTCTGTCGTGTTGGAAAGGTCTGCACGTGTCGGACTGTCTGCAAGTGTCGGACTGTCTGCATGTGTCGGACTGTCTGTCGTGTTGGACTGTCTGTCGTGTTGGACTGTCTGTCGTGTCGGACTGTCTGCACTGTCTGTCGTGTCAGACTGTCTGTCGTGTTAGACTGTCTGTCGTGTCCGACTGTCTGACGTATCGGACTGTCTGCACGTGTCACACTGTCTGTCGTATCGGACTGTCTGCATGTGTCGGACTGTCTGTCGTGTCGGAAAGGTCTGCACGTGTCGGACTGTCTGTCGTGTCGGACTGTCGGTACGTGTCGGACTGTCTGTAGTGTCGGACTGTCGGCATGTGTTGGACTGTTTGCACTTGTCGGACTGTCTGTCGGGTCGGACTGTCTGTCGTGTTCGAATGCCTGTCTTGTAGGACTATCTGTCGTGTCGGACTGTCTGCATGTGTCGGACTGTCTGCACGTGTCGAACTGTCTGTCGTGTCGGACTGCCTGTCGTGTCGGACTGCCTGTCGTGTCGGACTGCCTGTCGTGTCGGACTGTCTGCACGTGTCGGACTGTCTGCATGTGTCGGTCTGTCTGTCGTGTCGGACTGTCTGCACGTGTCGGACTGTCTGCACGTTTCGAGCTGTATGCACGTGTCGGACTGTTTGCACGTGACAGACTGACTGTCGGACAATCTGCATGTGTCGGACTGTTTGCACGTGTCGGACTGTCTGTCGTGTCGGACTGCCTGTCGTGTCGGACTGTCTGCATGTGTCCAACTGTCTGCATGTGTCGAACTGTCTGCACGTGTCGGACTGGCTGCACGTATCGGGCTGTCTGCACATGTCGGACTGTCTGTCGTGTCGGACTGCCTGTCGTGTCGGACTGCCTGTCGTTTCGGACTGCCTGCATCGCTGTCGATCTGCCCGAATATACATATCTCATAAATATACATTTACTAACAAGACATGTTGTAGCTGTACGATCGAAAGATATGCAATTTCTATGGTATGAAAAGAAACAACATCGTACGATTTAGAAAACCCAGGCAGCAATAAACAATGAAATAAATAAAAACAGAAAATAATGTTAAGTAAATAATATAAAATTAATAAAATATGTGATTTAAAAAAATATGCAAGAGTGAAGACCCGTCCGCTGCGTACTTTTGCACCAATACTATTTGCACTGATTATAATAAGGGATACATATAAGACAACGTAGTGTAATAGTGTACTAATGGACGCGGTGTGCATTATGTGTGGTCTATTACAGTTACCACGGAAAAACAATTTAGTAACTAATTGAAATTTGTCCCCCAACGATAATGACGGTGGAACAAGTCAATGACCTTATTAACCTTTGTGTTGTTCTCTATGGTCATGATATATTATTATATTTGAAAATTGAAACGTCTTTCTAACAAAACAAGTATCACTTTATACTTAATGGTAAGAAGAGACATGATATATAATCAGCAGCAAAAAGCAGAAAACAAAGTTTCAATTTTCAAATAATAAAAGCTCCATGGCGTGTAAAGCGCGTCCAGTTTACAAAGCACTTTACTCGTAGGCCTATAAATTACAATCCTCGTTACTCCCCCATGGAGTAAATAAATATACAATTTTACGCATATACAAACAATTAATATGCCTCTCTACTACCTACAGTACGGGTACATAACATATTGCAATCACCAAAGACAATCTACACGATAGTGTAGCTGTCAAAAGCCAACTCAACAACAAAAATAATTGTAATTAATGAGTCTTTTTGATTTAGACCCTAATAGTGAAGAGTCGAAAAAAGTAATATATACTAATTTAAATGCTATTGCTAGGCAGAGAAGTGACCTGTGGTTCTGATAATACTATTCGGACATGATGCGAATTACTAATCGGAACTTCATCAAGCGAGGTTCCCCCCACACCGTCAGTGTGCCGTCTTGCATTAATCCGTTTCAAACATTCCATATTTAACCCACAACATCCAACGCTAGGTCCAAACTTATAACACAAAGACTGAAAGAAAAATGTCGCGTTGAACCAACTAAACAATATCACTAAAACCATAAAAACTCCGGTTTGATGGTAACTCTGAACCTCGGAACCCAAGACGGAGGCTCCCCCCAGGACGGTTGTGAGACTGGCCATCCAGACTGCGAATCCAACGCGCCTGAACGCATCGCAGGTCCTGCCGCCTCTACAACTCGCCGCGTTAGACAACGTATATGCGACACCGTAATGGATAGTAAAATCTATCGAAAATCCAACAGCTAGTGACAATATTATTGATTCTAAAATGTTTAGATTCCAACCCAATCCAACTAAACAAGCAACTGTTGTAAATATAGCGAATGTTATTGTGAGCAGAGCATAAAATGATAAAATGATATTTCGAGACGTCACCAGTATAACTAGTGCAGCCACAGACAAACTAACGCCAACCGAACTTAGTGTTCCACTGACGATAGACTTTTGGAGGTCATAGAAATGCGACCACTTCATCACATACCAACCGGATTTGATGTCATCCGGAGTCGATTGAGAATCCACCAAACCGCTGAAAATCTCATCGAATAATATCTCATTTTCTTCCATTTCGCCAAACACGAAAGACAACGATTTCTTGGTGGGAATTTCGAGTATAAATACGTAATTTCCAAGTTCGCTTATATAGACATGAGAATTTAACAAAAATGAATTGCAACCTTCTGTATAATTGGTCCGAGGTAAGTTTACAATCAGGGGAATGCATACCTGATTAATATCGGCTGTGAATGGAAAATCAGATTCACTATAGTTGCAGCACTCAATCTGTTGTTCTAGACATTGATTAGTCATGGTTTCTATGTATAATTCTGTCCAACAGTAACCCTCGAGGTTGCTCCATGGCTTAGACTTAAGCGATGTGCAGGTGCCATGTAACCATTTGAGATTTTCTGGTTTTTCAAGACGAAAACCTGAGTATTCCAAGTCTCCAATAGAAAATGGATCCAAGTAATTCCCATTATCAGACGCCAATAACCCCCAGGACATTATTACGGTTAGGTCCTGCATTTGTCCCCTAAGATTGTCACTGTACTTAAATTTCTTGCTAATTTCCATGTCGAATCGTTCTAAAAGATTCGCAGACCTCAGCAGCTGGAGTTCTTGGGTTGCGGGCAACCCAAGACCGGGATAGCCAATGGCAACAAAGCCGCAACCAACGCCAACCAATGCGAATACCGGTATAAAGAACCACCAAAGGCGTTTTATCAGATTCGGGATTATGTTTACGAAAACCAGATCCCGAATTGTAGTCAAAAATGCTTCCAACGATTGCAGCATTGTTGCCAGCCTAGCAGGAACATGTTTCGTCGATTTGTGAACCACAACAATAACAGGAAGTATCCAGGTAACCATTATAACATAAGCTAAAAGTATCGCAGTGCCACTGAAAATACCAAACAAGCGAACGGACGTAATGCTACTCGTAATGCAACCAAAAAACGCAACCGCTGTGGTTAAACTGGTTACGAATATAGAAGATGCAGCGTGGTGTAAAGCGTAAGAGATTAGAGTCTCCAGACTAGTGTCGTCTGTATGAAGAAGAGTCGCTTGTTTCCACGAATCGTAGAACACAAACACATCGTCCACACTTATCGCTATTAGAATAACTCCGCAGAGTAAATTGAGAAACGGAAAAAATTTTAATTGATAAATGTAAACATATGTGAAGTAAGAAACGCCAAAACAAAAGAGTACATTGATTACCGTAGCAGCCATGATCAGCACAGATCCGGTGTAAACTAGTAAGCAGATAACTACTAGAACAATAGCGAGTACGAAATACAATAAATCGTACATTAGATAATAAACAAAGAGCTCGTGTTTAACGTCAGGGAAATCCAGGGCCACAACTTCGACTGTTTTAAACCCTCGATGAAATGCCGAATATTCTCGAAAATACAACTCCTGAAGATCTTCATACTTATCGTAGTAGATCATAGCGGAGGTATATTTAATCTGAGAAATATTGGAAGATTTAATAGACTCGCTATCAATTAAAAATACATCTAAATAATACGCGGCATGTTTATCTTCTAGTTGAAGCAACGGAATACAACTTGTTTCTAATTCTTGATTTACAACATTGGAATTGAACATTGGCAAACATTGGAGAAGAATTCGTCTGAACTTATTAAAGTCGTTGTTATTCAGCGACAAACAAGATTTATTAAACATATTTCCAGCTAACACTCCGAGTGAATAAGCTGGAGGCCCAGTGCCAGGGCAGTCATCAGTTGTAAAATTCGTTAAAAAATTATGTGAAAATTCACAAATATCTTTTATGCTTTCCAGTGAAAATAATGAGTTGCCGCTTCCAGATGATTTAAAGATAACGGAAGCCGGTAGACGATAAATACCACCAAAATATTTCGAGGAACCACACCATTGATAATCGCTAGAAGTACCCGAGGGAGCAGAACAATCAGGTGTACCGGTATGCTGGGCCTGTAATCTCGCCATGAAAGAGTTGTTCTTGTCACTCACCCGGTTGAATATTATGCTATTTACATTATCAATGACGTGTAGCTTCGAGTTAATAAGTGAACCTAAAACAAAGAATATATAAGATTTATTAGTCTGGTGGAAAATTATAAAACTGACAAATTTGTTATCAATCGACACATAATTTTTTGTGCAATAACATAGGCCTAGTTGGCTCACATTAATGCATTAAAGCACATATATTATATCTGTATATTCGTCATCCATTTAAGGACAATCCTCTTACTCTACTTGTAATTGTAGAATTACACGTTTGAACTTAGAACTTAAAACCAACACAGTATAAAGTACCGGTAACTAACTGCCTAGTGAATCATTGTAGAATACAGGATTACTACAGTACTAGTTAACACTAACCCCGCGCTTCAAATCCTGCGGTTGGATCTTCGAAGCTTGGAAAACCTTCGATGGAAAACACAACAACAGTCAAAGCAACGCATATGGAAAGTGTAAGTGCTGCTAGCAAATGAGGCGATTTAGCCACCAGCGAAACAAACAATGACATGTCTTGTTGACTGCTGGTTGCATTTCCAAGTTACATAGCTGCATAGGCCTACCAGCATACCGGTACTGTTGCAGTGTTGTACCCCTACTGCAGTACTGACATAAATATTACTACTGTACTGCACTGCCTGTCTCTATGCTGTTGAGGCTATGTGCGGTTCAGCTTCAGATGTTTGAATGAAATTAGCAGGTAGTATCTAGAGCAGTAGAGGCCAGTGACGCAGTAGGCAGACAGGTGTGAGCTGGCAGCCGTCCCATTACAGCATTAGAAATGTAAGTGCCTACTGCCTAGCAGGTACTGCTGTACTCAGTACTGTTTAATGTTTAATATTAAGGTGGAGGAAGCAGAAGCTTATTGCACCTGTGCAGACATAATATAAAACAACAGTCAAATTATATTAAACTGAAACAAACTAAGTGCCTTACCTACTACTACCTAACACTAATTAATGTTGATAAGAGTGTACGTAAACGAAAGTATGTAGCATAAAATCAAACTTTTTTAAAACTTCTATTTCATTATTTTATTGCAATTAAAAGAAAGTTAAAAATTAAATTAAGAAAGAACAGTAAAGGCGCGAGTAAAAACTATTGAAATGTACATATTTAAGAACGTCGAGGATCAATATAAATAAATGCAGTTTGTCTATTAGTTATTACTGCAGAGCTGGATACAACCAAGAAGCCAAGCTGCCAAGGGCTGAAAGCGCTGAAGGGTCAGCTACCATCAACTTAATTAAACACTACCACCATGACCAATCAGAGGCACTTTGTCAGCTTGTGTCAAATAGGGGACACGGCCTAACAGGTTGTCGATTTGGCCTTAAAAAAAGAGGCCAGTTTTTTTTTTACACTATTTTGATATGGGGAGCGTTCTATAAATTTTAATTTCCTGCAATTTGGTCAACGGACGTAATTGAAGTCTCTTCGTGAAGCAAGACTCTAAATTTTATGGTAGCTAGTGTTTTAGATAAGGTTTAGCTAGTAATTTCAACACTGGTTCCGACATCCTACTTCATTCTATAAATATTGTGTAGTAGCTAGTTCTTATTTGTATAGAAAATGTTAGTTATTCAATTTTAAAAAAGTTATGTTCTAGAACAAATATTTTTTGTTCTAGAATATTTTTTAGAAAAAAATCTGTATTATATTTAAAACGCATGGAATCGTTCTAAAACGTGTTTAAAATCAATAAAAAAAATTGTGAAAAAAAATATATTGTGAATAAAATTTTGTGAAAAAAAATTTTTTTTAATTTTTTTTATTTATTTTAAACACGTTTTAATACGATTCCATGCGTTTTAAATAGAATCTAGCTTTTTTTTCTAAAAAATGTTCTAGAACCAAAAATATTCGTTCTAGAACGTGATTTTTTCTTAAAATGAATAGCTAACATGATCTGGAACATTTTCTATACAAATAGTAAAAAAAACTAGCTACTACAAAATATTTATAGAGGGAAGTAGGTTGTCGGAACCAGTGTTGAAATTACTAGCTAAACCTACCTAAAACACTAGCTACTAAAACACTAACACTGCAAAATTTAGTTTCGTTTGTTTTGTTTAAAAAAAACATCGCCATACAGTAAACCTGTCCCTTTCCCTTAATTGCAAAATCTAGTTTCGTTTATTGTATTGGTTAGAAAACACCGCCACTGTAACTTGCCACTTTCCCTTAATTACGCAATAAGACCTGTTTTATCATTAAAGACGTCGTCAAGACGCCGTGAAGGAACCGAAGTTAAACCAAACCGAAACTAATATTTTTGTTACAGGCCATAAGCCGCTAACTATTTTTTTTCAGGATATCAACTCTAAACCAGTTTCGAATCTGAGCGCCTAGTATGAATTTGGATTTCCAATTACGAATTTAATTAATTTTATTTAATTAACTAAAGAATTTAATTAATTTTATTTAATTATTTAACGAATTTAATTTTAATTACGAATTTGAATACCAGGCTATTACAAATCTGTATTTCCGCATTACGAATCAATGTGTTTGGTTAAAAATATGAGCACCTTGTCACGAATTGATGTCCTTGGTTACAATTTGTTACAAATGGTTGCAAATATGAGCACCCAGTATCAGCCAGCACTACCTATACTAATATTGTAATTTGCACATGTTCAGCATTTATAATAAAAATTGCACCAAGGTAGTGAACGAAGTTAGTTAGCAAACAATTGTAATATCTCATAATCTGTTCCTATTAATTATTAAAGCACTTAGGGCAACATATCATGTCTACATAAAAGTTATATCTGATACAAAACACCACTCATAGTATTAATGTTGCCAAAACATAATTAGACCTCCAAACTCTGATTTTAATTGAACATTGCAACTATTAGTATAGTTTATTAATAGTACCCTACAGTTAACAGTACATATATGGCGAGTTAGAACTGCGAGTCATCAGTGAACTTAGGTG
>JAUCBJ010001354.1:0-37792 GCA_032718475.1 Nemertoderma westbladi | reverse complement strand
ATTGTTATATTGTGACTCACAAGCTCAGGTACTCTCACCAGATGGTGAAACTGAGTTTTTCTCAATCCTGGCTGGCGTACTGCAAGGTGACACATTGGCGCCATTACTATTTGTAATTGTGCTGGATTACGCAATGAGGACGGCCACAAAGGGTGAAGATCTGGGATTCACACTACAAGAATGCTTCTAAGTAGTAGATATCCGGCAACTACAGTCACAGACTTTGCGGATGACATCGCCCTGCTCTCTAATATGCTAGCAAATTCATTGAATTTCACTGAATAAAGTGGAAAGGGCTGTTAAGGAGCTAAGACCTGGACAACGAATTGATGGTTACTACATAAGACTACTAAGGGCAGCCCTAAATATCAGTTGGAGACAACACATTATAAACGCCGAGCTTTATGGTACAATACCACCTGTATCAACCACCCTCCGTGAACGCAGATTAAGATTCAGTGGGCACTTATGGAGAAGTAAACGAGGTCTACAGTACTTTCTGGCAACCAACTCATGGAAAGCGTAGTCGTGGACGACCGGCCATAACATATATAGATCAACTTGAAAGGGATACTGAACTTGGGAGAAACGAAATTGCGACAACTATGGAGAATGGGAAGCCTGGAAGGATCTCATTTCCACTGTCCGAGTTCGCTCGACCTACTGTAGTAGTAGTAGAGGTAGGTAGTTTTACGTACCACCGGAATGCGATGCTCAAATAAAAAATGTTACAATTTTCCATTATAGGACTACTTTTACTCGTTTACCAGCCACAATTTAACTAAGTATCGCTCCATCAACGCATGTACAGTATATTTCTATAAAGCCACTGTTGTTACAAAAAAGAATTTACTTGAAGTCTTGTAATATAGTACATTATGTTATTACAGGCCAGTCCGCCCGAAGGCTCCCCTCTCGATAGCTGCAACCGAAGGAAGGGGTGGACACTACTCCTATCCCAGTAATTCCACTGGTACTCATTTTATCGACCCTAGTGGATGAAAGGCTGAGTGTGAACCTACAGTACAACCAATATATTGTGGGTCCAGCACTCAACCAACTAAGCTACAGTATACCCCGCCTTATATTACTTTTACTGTACTTCTACAGTATTACCTTCATATTACTGTAGTAATAATTAAGTATTTAACACTCAATCCTTATATGAAAAATGGTTGAATAAGTGGAAACCAATGGCCGATGGTTATCGGTGAATTTTATAAGCAATAAATAATAACTTAGAGATTAAGTCTTTCCTTTAAACTGCTTTTATCATATTTTGCTATTATTAAAAGTAATTACTGTAGTAATAAATCTCGATACCTCATTGTAAGTAAATGAATGAATTACACCTCGAAACATTTAAGTTTGTCTAATCGAATTACCCGGAGGATGATTCGACACAGCCGTGGACGACCTTACTGATAAACTCATGGATTCTCTTCCCGTACTGTTTCGGTCGGACAGTTGATATCTCCGCGCCAACGCCGTGCTTCACTGACTTGGCGGCCAAGGCAGCCGCTTTCTTCGCGTTCCAAGGCGATAAAATATCGACCAAACCGAGAAAGTATATCTCACGAGATGCAGCCTCGCTCGTAGACTCTATAGCGTAGGGGTTACCAGATAAATTAATTTCTATTAGAGGAGAGAAGGGCTCATCAATTTCCTCTCCTTCAGTATCGGAAAAGTAATCGAAAACATCATCTTCATCCACTTCATCATCCTCTCTATCTAACTCGTGGACGCCGAGACACACAGAGTAATCCATCAAATTATTCTCTGATAGAAAATCAACATCACTTTTCAGCTTATCAAGCAGGTCTACCTTCTCTTCATCAGTTATGAAAATACGAACAGGATCTTTAATAAAGTCATTATCTTTGAGTACGGGTAGATGTTTCTCCAGTTCCTTATCGCTCGCGTTCCTGTCCACGGTGGAACCCTTGAGGTCGTACAATTTATGGATTCTGACGCGCGGCGGACAGAATATATTCCGCATTACGATGTGGTGGTGCTCGCTCCCGTCGACCGTAATCCGATACATTCCGAGGTACTGGGGTAGCAACGTGGTCGACTGTCGCTGCACCACGTACTTGTGGTACTCTTCTATCACTCGGAACATCTCGGCCACGTCCTCCCCGGAGACACTCTTTATTAGGAACTTTCTGTCGTGACTGGCGTAGAACGTGGAGCCGCTGCGGCCCGTTTTGTACAGATGCTTCTGTTGGACGGGTTGGAACGCTGTCAAGGATTCCAGGTATTCCCGCTCACCTACATTGAATCTTTCTCGTAAGTTACGGAACACCAGAGGGCAATACTCTTTAATGTTAAACTTGCTAGGCATGCAGTCTTTGTTGAAATAGTGGTTGTCTACACCAACTTTCTGGAAGGATTTGAAATCGTCTCGCATCAACATAACAGGTATGGACACATGCTTCAAGGAAGTCACTGTGTGGTCTACCCCCCACATGAAGACACTCAGTATTGGATCATTGGCCCTAAATAACTTCACCTTCTGAGACGCAGCTTTGAATGCTGACTTTTTCGGTTTTTTATATTTTTTTCCTTTTATCTCCGGCGCCATTACAACTTCAGTTTTGATATAATAAATAACGAAAATAGTGAAAAGTGACGATAATCCTGCACTACTTAAATAATGTAGGCCTACAGTACTTTATGAATTTTATTCCATCTTAAATATAATTAATATATCAGTAAATTTTTCATGAATTTAAAGGGAGACACTAAACCATTACAACCATTACTATAAGACAAAATACTTGAATATAAAACCTATATACAACTTCTTGTTCATTATCACTTTAAAGGAACTTGTATACATTGTATATATTGTCATATTGTACTCGTGGCAATGAAAGTGAAAGTAAAACTGAAATCGAAGCCTACAGTATATCCGAAATCCTAGATCTCTATCTAAAATAAAGCCTATATCTAAAATCTATATCTGAAATATATAGTACTGTAGTACTACAAACAATTCAAATAGGTTTATAAAATGAAAAAAAGTGTAATATTTAAAGGCATATACTTAGGAAAGAAAAATTCAACGTGTCATATCTGGGTCCTTATAAATACAGTATAAGATCAGTATATAGATTACAATTAATATAGTTATTATATGCCTACGGTACTGTACACACGACATCACTTACATATTATGTACTTTGACCTTGTCAAAAGAGAACTGCGCTTGTGTTTGCACACAAACATGTAATAAAGGACAGAGCATTTACACTACTGTATATGGACCGTGATATATATTTATATATTTCGTGTTAAATATACAAAGATGAATTGAACTATACTGTAGTACCCCTATGTATGTACTGTAGACTTACCGCTATCCTATTACCGCCGTGCGACAATACTAACTAATGTTATTAATTTATAAACAAAGATTATCCAGGCTCGCTGAAGGATTTTTAATAACGGTTTGTATATATGATTATTGACCGCGGTAAACCGCTGGTATATACATAACGTCTTGCCACAGCTGACACGCAATCCATCATGTGTACAACTACCTCCGAGAGACAATGTCTTGGCTAACTCAACTTTACCATTATTAGCAATCGATAACACATCTGGTGTGCGGGGGGGGTATGGGGATACATAGAAATACATTGTGTATGCAAATTATAGTTCGCATTAAGATTTAACGATAAATCTATTAAAAAGGAAATAACTACTGGTTGCAATAATGTTATTTAATGGTCTTACACTCCCAATTATATTAAGTATCGTCAGATTATTCTGGCAAAGTAATTAAATACCAATAATTTACAGCAAAAAAACATTTTTTATCATTACCATTATCAGTCGTTTCCCCAGGTTTTCACTTAACGAAATTATGTCATAATAAAATTATTAATTATTATGTATGTTAAATTATGTCTTATTACGGAACAGCCAACACTTTACCTACAGTCTGAACCTACCTCCTTTTCCTCTACCATTTCCCTCGCTCTCGCCATCGCTTTATCTCTTGCTTCTTCCAAGGCTTTGATGTTCAAGCGGTTTTCATCGATTTTTTTCTCAAGGTCTTTAATCTCTTCGTCTTTTATGGCCAATTCCAACTTCAGATTCTCTAACATTGCCAATTTTGCCTAAAGTGTTAATGGATGTCATATGTAGGCCTACTGTACTAGATCAAACTGGAATAAATTGGAACAAGGGAAAAAATCAAGACACCAATATAATATTCAGAGACTAACAACAGCCAACACAAAGCAACCATTTACTGCTCCAGTAGAATAAATATAAAGATAACAGCATATAGAATTATGTTACCAACCTCGGCTTCCAATGCTCGCTTTTTGGATCTCTCAATTTCCTTATCTTTCTGTTCCAATTGCTTCATCACTTTGGTTATTTTATCTTCTTTATCTTCGATCTCCGCCTGGGCACCCAGAAGTTTCTCGGTTAGTTCAACGATATCTTCTTTGGCCTGCTGGAAGGCTTTCTCCATTTTTTTACGACCCCTATGTTAAGACAACATTGGGTTACAGTGCAGATGTCCTTATTTTAAATGTCCTGTTGCAGGTTGGAGTTAAAATTTTATTTACTAAAGCTTAAGCTATTAAGCTAAGACTACTTACTGCCACACAGCCACCGTTATTATGCGAATTGATATTATGACTAGAATAATAGTGTGACTTAAAGTTTTTCAAATGAGATTACTCCTACTGTAGGCCGATGTTCTAGAAGTCCTTTGTTTACTACATTAGCATACAATTAAGGGCAGAAATATAAAAACCCAAATATAAATTTATTGTTTAGTTAACTAAAAATTGTAAATACAGTTAGTTAGCCTATATTCGTTGTTGTGTTCGCTGTTTCTTCAGATTAATTGCATTGTTGTCGTATTTTTCAACCCCCTTTGTTTGGAGTATTAGTTCATCCAGGTGGTTATTCGATTTTGTCGTTTTCAAGGAAAATAATTCGACACTTACAAATATATTTTGTATTTTGTTGTTGTGTTAGATAAAATATTGTTGGTTTCAGTTTTTACATGGGGTTATTTTTTGCCATTTGGTTTATCACCTACATGTACCAACCATTTTCTCTAACCAAATAACAAGACAATTATTACGCAAATTTAAAAAAGTTAGCGATAGTCCAGATGTGCCTACTCTAACAAAATCTACTAAAAAACCAATGTGTTAGTTGTTCAGCTAGCATATATTGAACCAATATAGATTATTGTTAGTTTATTATAACAGAAATACTCAGTTGTAATTTAAATTTCCGCAATAATGCAAATAAATACTGTATGTCAATAAAGCAAGTTAAATTAACCCATTCTAAAGAAAGAATAGATTGTTAAATTATTTGGAATATCTCCGTCGATAAACTTACTTGGCGCTGTAAATATAAAATATAGAAATGAGTAATTGGGAGGGGGGGGGGGGGGGGGGGGGGATATTTAACAGATAAGAATAAACATGACCTGGTCAGGGTCACCAAACCCGAGGATAGGCGTAGGCGCTACTCCTATCCCTTGTTTTGCTCCCAGTTATTTAACTGGTACTCATTTTATCGACCCCAGTGGATGAAAGGCAGATTGGACCCGGGCGGGGCTGAACCTCCAACCATTAGATTGCAGGCCCGGCGCTCAACCAACTGAGCTACCCCGCCTTTTAACTCATAACTGACGTCCGATCACTTAAAAAATGTTTTTATACTTTATAAGCTTTCCATAATTCTTTCTATAGGCTATATATATAAATTCCATAATTATTTATTAAAATAATTATAATGTTTGTATAAAGAAATTTTAATCGTATTAATGTTTGTATAGCTCAGTTTACAAGTGATAAATACGAACGAATCGAGATAGGCCTACGCCAAGCCAAGATACTATACATGTATAGCAGTATGCCTAATATAAAGAATACATTAACATATTCAATGAAAATTTACACTAAAGAATATTGTAGAATATAACCAACTTTTTATTTTCTCTAGCCAAGGCCGCGTTGTTCACGGCCACTACCATCTCCGTATTGAGCTCCCCCAGACGCAAGGACAACCTCTCGGCAGTCTCCAGGGCGCTGGCCAGGTTAGACTCCAGTTGGGATAAATCTAACTCCTCCGTGGTAACCAAATCGTCCGCGGTCTGAGATTTAGCCGTCGTGAAAAACTGGATAAAATAACGATTAATTTATGTCGACGTAAAAATGTGGTCAATCAGTAGGCCTAGGGCTATACGAGAAAAATTATACATCCGAGGCAACCCAAGAGCGAAGGTACATCTTCCTCTCTCTCTCTCTTATTATTGGTGTTATGGGTGAATGAGTGGTTTAATATTATTAACACTTGTTGTTGGGCACAGCTTTTAGCAAAGTCGACAATGACGACCAGGTGGGATCGAACTGGTGACCTCCGGGTTGGAAGTCTGACGCTCTAACCATTCAGATAGCGGCTCATGTAAAAGATAGACCTGGAAATACTACCTGATACCTTGTATGTCCGCAATTTACCTCCTCATGGCCTCCCATCTGTCATACCATCATCTGCTGCCACTGTGCTCAACCCTACAGTACTTGGCCGTCTTTAACCACTCGCTGGTGAAAGGGGTAGTGTGTATTAAACATGAACCATCACGGCCACAATGATTAACTATACACTCTAACTACTAATTTAAGTACTACAGTCTATCTCTCTTGGCAGTTACATGTAAAGCAGGGTGCCCACTACTCTTACAATCCTTGTTGAACACCCTTATTCGAATCAACATCAACAATTTACTTCACTTCTCCAGGTGAATCGAGAGATACACATCTCGCAGGTTGGCCCCGCACCCACCTGATTAAGTTCACTGAGCAACGCCAATCTCTGGTCCGAAGCATTCTCGTAACCGACAATAAACACCGACACTTTCTGCATGTACTTTCGCTTCTTCACTGTATCGGACAGTATGGCCATCAACTCTTCGGTGTCCTACTCAAAAAATATAAATTCTATTAAAATATAGGCCTATGTAAAAAAAATATGTATAATATAACAATACTTAAGAAAACTAACGAAACAACAATATGATAAAGATATTCTGTGAAACTAAAATAATCAATAACGATATTCAATGTAACTTAGTGAACGCACTCGAAGGAACTCCATATTGGCTCCGGTATCCCCCAACTGCTCCCCATACTCATAGCTGTTCATAGAGAAATCAACGCGGTCCATTATCTTATCCAGAGCGTTCTTGGTTGCCTTGGTCATACGGTCTGTTTGGTTCCGGTAGTTCTTAGCAAGTACCTGTTGAATAAAATACAGGTTATCATTTAATATTGCGATATGAGAAGCACCAAGTTATCCCGTGAGAATTTATTATAAACAAATTAGAAAAAAACCCAACATATCGGAAATGATTATATCTCATGTCCCCCGCAGAAGGTTAGCAAAATTAGGTAAAATGAAATTCTGCATCCTATTACTGTATATAATAAATCATAGTCAACTATAAATTATATTATCAGGTATTGCGTAGCTATTCATACATAACCAAAATGTTCCAGAACATTGTGAATTTATTAAATAGAATAAAAATGGCTTTATACTACTACTAGGTCGTGCGAACTCTGACAGTGGAAATGAGATCCTTCCAGGCTTCCCGATTCTCCATAGTTGTCGCAATTTCGTTTCTCCCAAGTTCAGTATCCCTTTCAAGTTGATCTATATATGTTATTGCCGGTCGTCCACGACTACGCTTTCCATGAGTTGGTTGCCAGAAAAGTAGATCTGGTATGACCTCGTCTTTACTTCTCCAGCAGTGCCCACTGAATCTTAATCTGCGTTCACGGAGGGTGGTTGATACAGGTGGTATTGTACCATAAAGCTCGGCGTTTGTCATGTGTAGTCTCCGACTAATGTTTAGGGCTGTCCTTAGTAGTCTTGTGTAGCAACCATCAATTCGTTGTTCAAGTGATTTAGTCAGTGTCCAGGTCTCACCCCCTTATAAAAATACACTTTCCACTGTGGCTCGAAAGAACTTAGTCTTCAGGTGCCTGGAGAGATCTGATTTCCAGATGGTATCCATTAAAGATAGAGCTACCCAAGCCTTTGCTTTCCAAACTTCTATGTCCTTTTTGCTACTCTCTATCCATGATCCAAGGTACTGGAAGTCGTCGACCTTCCTTAGTTGATTATTGTCAATGGTTGTCAAGTTTCCATCAACATTAAAGGTCATGAATTCGGTCTTGGTAGCATTTATATGCAATCCAACCTCCTTAGCAGCCCACTCCACTTTATTTAGTAGAAGCTGTGCATCTGCTAGCGTATTAGAGAGCAGGGCGATGTCATCCGCAAAGTCGGTGTCTGTGACTGTAGTTGCCGGATATCTACTACTTCTGCGTTCTTGAAGTGTGAATCCCAAATCTTCACCCTTTGTGGCCGTCCTCATTGCGTACTCCAGCACAATTACAAATAGTAATGGTGCTAATGTGTCGTTATTA
This sequence comes from Nemertoderma westbladi, assembly GCA_032718475.1. Lineage (NCBI taxonomy): Eukaryota > Metazoa > Xenacoelomorpha > Nemertodermatida > Nemertodermatidae > Nemertoderma > Nemertoderma westbladi. The sequence goes on along the minus strand of JAUCBJ010001354.1, from coordinate 29,315 downwards.
AATAAACTATTCCGTGAAGTATGCTGTATATGAACAAACATCGGGATATTCAAAGTTCCGAAGTATAAAGATATTCCATAAGGACAAATACAAGTTTGATACGAAAAATTCTTGACACACCGTCAATTCGGGTGATCCTGTATACAGTCTTAACAATTATATTTAATATAATTGTGTATTTAATATAATTGTGTCACCGTCAATTCGGGTGATCCTGTATACAGTCTCAACAATTATATTTAATATAATTGTTAAGACTGTATACAGGATCACCCGAATTGACGGTGAGTCAAGAATTTTTCGTTTGTAAATATCTCTATTTAATTTATGTAATTTGTGCTATGTTCGTAATACGTTTTACTATGGAGCAATGGCTCTGGTTTAAATAAATAAAAAAAAAATAGTACTAACCATCTTGGCAGGTGCGTCTGGTGCATCGAAGTCGATCATGTCCATTGTAATTGCTCCCACATATTTACCATGTTCATCGACTTCGTACTTATCGTAACCTGGTTCAACTACATCCTCAACTACATCGACAACCATATCTTCATCTTCAGCCGCCATAACTACCTGCAGCAGCTTGTTACAGGACGTTCTTTACTGTCACGGCAAATAAAATTAATGGAATGCCACTGCGCAGGGATACAAGTTTGATATGTCTGGTACAATACAACTCGTATATATTTATTCCATCAAAATCAGGACCCCAAAAAACCCGCAAATTTTTTTTAAATATCTTCCACGTTTTATATGTATTCTATCAAATGAGAACACCAAAAAACAGGTGTAACTCAAAATGTCAAAAATAGAGGTTTTACAAAATCATATACCATGAAAAGTAGTTTTCAAAAAACGTCTTAAAAATAGTGCGAAAGGGAGGGTTAAAAATGGCGCTATAACTCAAAACGTTCTCAGTATTTTTAAAAACAGTTTTCACTACTAGGAAGACAATTTTTATGAAAATTCATACAATTTCAGATTACCAACTGCGTCTGTTTCAGAGATATAACAAAAAAAACCACGGGGTTGGAGGTCATATTGACACCCCACCCCCCAGGATAAGTAGAGTTTTAAGTAAAAACGCAACGTGTGTTAGAAACACCAACAATAATGTGAACTGCAGTAGGCTTTAAGCTATATAGGCCTAATATGCAATCCAAAAAACGAACAGTCTGATCCGGTCGCATCTAACACAGTACTGAACTTTACAGTATTTTAAGTGCTCAAATAATTTAATTATGGTTACAGTTGAATTGAGTATCTTCAGTAAATTTAATAGGCCTAATACAATTGTTGTTATCAAATGCATTCAATAATATTTTGCCAAGCAGTACATATTAATCAAAATAACAATTACAACCAATTAAAGCCAAGCCTGGCAACATAACAATAGTACTGTATTGTGAAGGTTGCCAAGGACAACTGCTAATATCATATTGTTTATGAATAACCAATCACAAGCGCCTCCTTGTCCATTTTCGTGAATTACCTCTTAATTAAAAAGGTAGGTGGATATCTCGTAGGTACGGTAACTGCGCCAGAGCGCCACACATTTACATCCATTTAACGCCTCGGAATGTGTTACACCAAGTTGAAGTTAGGGAATAAATTTAAGAAAACTACAGTATCAAAATAAAACTTGGCTACACAATGGTTACTTTCACCCCCAAACGGGGTAAAATGGTAAACAATATAAAATACATAGAGATACAAAGGTATATATTATAGGCCTATTATAAATTAAATTTGTAAAAAATGTTAAAAGCTAAAAAATTGCAGAGTTATACAGTATGTGAGGTAGAGACGCGATTGAGGGGCATTGCAGACACTGTAGTGCGTGGTATCTTAGAGGTGGAACAGTTTACAGCGGCAGTTATCGGTGATTAAATGTGGAATGGGGTGGGGTTGCAACATAATTTATTATAAAACTCTTATAGAATCAACTGTGCCAGATCCAAAAGCACTCATTACGATTACACGGCAATACGTTAGTAAAATGGAGAAATATCTCTCCGTCCCAATGTTTTTGCAATAATTGCGCGCGTATCTGTTAAGGACGAAGGGCAGGGTCACCCCATCCATACCCGATGTTCGCGTTATTTTTATTTTTGGAAACGAGCATATACTAATTTAATAAACTCTATTTACATGAAAACTCTAATAAGACCCCGGTATCATAAAACCAAAATCCGTGGCCCCCCACGGATTTTGGATTTTTAAAGTCGGTACACATCCCTTTAATTAATCCAATTTACTACTGACTGACTTATCTAACTGGGTTGCTGGTGGTTAAATTACAGTATATTGGTTGCATGCAGAGACAGCCAAGCCAGATTTCCCATTACCCAGTAGTTGGACCCGGTAGTTGACCCTTAGGGAGAACTTTCCGAGCGGCGCGATGGTTGGCGTAGTGCGAGCCCGATAGGGACTCGGAGACGCTGACACAGGGCGCCGCGAAAGACCGACAGATTCCGGAGCATAGCTGTCCGACAACCCAAGTGACTGATCGTGAAAAGGATCGGGAAGGATGGACGGCGACGCGATGGGTTTACTTACGACAGAGTGGTCGGCGGCGAACAGAGCTAACTACGAGCCCGCAAGGGACTCGGAACGTAACGGGAGCTGCCTACCCTCGCCAGATACGACGGATATGGACCGAACAGACGGGTATCAAAAGTGGTTGGGGTGGTTAAAATCATATAAAGTGAAGTCAATAGTCATATAAAGTAAAAATACTTAACTGTCATTTGTAGGGCCTACTGTAGGTTTATTATATTTTCAATATTTAGTGTTATTATTGTTGTGGGAAGCCCATATATTTAGAATCGGATCAGAAACAGTTTCAAATCATATTTTGTTTAGTTTTCGAGATATCGTGAAAAATGCGATACGCACCCAAAAAGTGCGTGCGGCGCAAATTGTTCGATTTTCATGAAAAATATTTACTAAAAAATCAAAACTAACGATCTCTATAGGTTTTCTGTGACGTTGAATGCAATATGGTAATATTTTCCAGAAGGCTGGGTGAATTGTTGTACTACTTTTCATTGGGTGCTGAAATTTGAAAAACAAAAATGAAAAATTTTATAAGTTCGGTAATATCCTTTTAAACCTCTGATTTGGTATTTATAGAGGTGTTGTATGGTTTTGAATGCTACAGTATTATTTTCTGAATAACAGGTTTACTATGTATACAATTTTTCCTTAACCATCATATTCTTTAGCAAAAGCTGTATAAAAATTACAAAAAGTTATATAATAATTTTCAAAACATGTATTAAAAGCGGTATAAAATTTTCTAAAAGTAGTAAAAGTAGTAAAAGAAGAAGTAAAAGAAAATTCAGAAGTCATAAAAAATTTCTAAACTTTCTTATAAAATTTCTTATACAAAACTTTGTAAAAGTTATGTAAATATTCATAAAAGTTTAATAAAAATTCATAAAGATAATTAATCGAAGTATTGTGTTTGGAAATATTCTAGAATATAAGTAGGATGACAATAATACAAAGGTGTATGACTTAGGAATTAAATATATCTTATCACAAGTTTTAGACAGTTTAGGAAAAATTGTATACACTACACAGTAAACCACTTATTGAGAAAACATTACTGTTACATTCAGCAACACACAGAACCTTAATAAATCGTAAATCAGAGCTTTATATTGGAAATTTCCGAAAGTTCAAAATTTGATTTTCTATTTTTTAAATTGCAGCACCAAATGAAAAGTAGTATGACAATTCACCCAGCCTTCTGGGAAGTATAACCATTGCATTCAGCATCGCAGAAAACCTATTGAAATCGATAATTTGATTTTTTTTGTGAATATTTAAATTTAATTTACTGACAATTGAAAATTTGGCGCCGCACCCAATTTTTGGGTGCATATCACATTTTTCACGATATCTCGAAAACTAAATAAGATATGATGAAACTGTTGGCAGATTTGACTTCCTCAGCGCATTTCGCACATAATGGCTATTACTGTATAATCCGTATCGATTATACCCAAATTCGACAACTCCGCACACCCTCAAAAAACTGTTCTAGAACACAATTTTTAGTGTAAAAAAGGAGGTTGATAAAATATTTAAAAAAATAGAAGAGCTGGCAGTCACAGATTTAACGGTATTTTTTATGACACCAAAACTTTTTAAAACCAGGGGTGCCTGAGAGAAGCGCAGACGAACGGATAACAGTAATTTGTTAAATTAAAAGTGTGTTGTAAGAACGCTGTAGGCAGGTAGGTTAGTAATGTATTTTGTACCGGTACGGTAGCTGATAGCGTGGAAGGCCTAGCACAGTAGCAGCAGCTAGTACTGTAGTAATTATACCAGTATACATTTGTGAGTAAATTCTAAATTGTACTGGTACCGGTACTGGTATCGGTCCCCGACCTCGGTATGTCAGGAAAGCGCAGTGTTGAAGAAATTCTTAAATTCCCCGCGGGGCCAAAGCTCAATTTCGCAAACATCATCCAAGTGTCTTCTGATATGCCTTGCCGTCATGACCGTAGTAAAGAACGATACGATATGGCATTCGCGGAATTTATTGCATTTGCTGGGACTGATGCGCCAGTCGAGATACATTACCTGCAGTACTTCGACCATCTGCACCGGGAGAAGGGTCAGAAAGCGTCAACGATTTGGTCAACATTCAGTAAACTTAACGGCATCCACAAGGGTAAGTTTGGAGAACGTCTTCAGAAGTGGCCACGAATAACGAAACTATTAAAAAGCTATGAAGCTTCTTATGTTAAAAAAGCAACATCCGTATTTACTAAGGAAGAAGTCGAAACCTTTTTGGACAGTGTCGATTACAGCCCCTATTGGCTGGTTCGGAAGGCTGTTGTTGTCATTGCCTTGGTAGGCGATTTGCGGTGCATCGATGTAAAGGAAATGAACATTGAGGATGTTGAAAAGAGCGAAGGGGGTAGCTGGGTGACCTACTCTGGAATCCGTACTAAAAAGCAAGGCGGAGAAAATTATTGTTCACCGTTCTTAGTGCCATATCCTTTAGCCTCGCACATCGATGTGTACTTCACTGCCCTCGCTGATGCACTCCCAATAGTTACTGGACCACTAATAAAGGCCACGCGGTGCGTTAAGGACTCAACCGGAGTTGGGATGAAGCGTTCATTTACCAGTCACTCAATGGGAATGAATGCTATATACCGGTTTGGCTCTGATATTGCCAAGCACCTTCAACTTAATAATCCGAGTAGTTATACTGGACGTTGTTTCAGGCGTCTTAATGAAACATTACACTGGAATAGTGAAGTGCGCTGCCTAGATCTGGGAGAATCAAAGGTAATTAAATCTCAATAAATGATTCGCGATGGTTAGTCAATATCAGGTTATCAAAATGCGAATCATAATCGGAATTACTGTAAATAATAAGTATTTTCAGAGGGTGCAGGGATGTATGCCTATCGCAGTCCTTCATCTGACCATCCCATTTTACTGGCTGGAGGGATTGGACTGCACTCTGCAGTGAGAGTCTAAGCAAAGAAGCAGCCTTACCCAACAGTAAAATACTTGAAGACAACCTGTATAAATTTTTAACGGATTTTATTTTGATTTCAATGTAAAATTTTCTGATGGGGGGGGGAGGGGGGGGGGGGGGGGGCTTTCGACGCAATCAAAATTCATCCCTCTCCACTCTCCAGGGGAAATTCGATGCAAATAACAAGTGATTAATTCCAAAAGTAAAACTGTATCCTGTCCTATGGACTTAGTTTATTGCTTGCTTTGGTTACAATAACCTGCTCCTTTCCCTTAATTTATTTATAATTTTACATTGTGGTGAGCGTGAGATATTAATTCGCCGAGATGGGATATGCGTCAAGTTTCTCCTCCTGTCGCAAAATTTTATGGTGATTCCGAATTTTAATTTTAAAGGCAAGAAAAGTTATACCTATACGCATTATTTGTTAGAAACATCGCCGGATTTACTGAAATATTAAAAGATTCCATAACTTTTTAAAACTAAAATACAAAACTCTCGACACAAGTTTTAGATAGAATGTTTGTCTGCATGATGCAGCGATGTGCATAAATATAGATAAACAAACGATCTCTACTGTATGTGTTTTCAAACTTATATTATATTATCCTTACAGGGTGTAACTCCTCAACCGAACTTAGATGCGTTTGGTGAATCATCTAGAAGTTGGCGGAGACCAGATACTGGCAGTGGCACTGATGAAGGTCCAGCATCTAGTAGTACCCGACAATCAGAAGCCACCTCAGTGGTTAGGGGGACTTCAGAGGGAGTCCCTGTGGTTAGGGGGACTTCAGAGGGAGTCCATGTGTGTAGGGGGACCGCAAAGGCCACCGTTGTGGGGTGTGAGACTGCTGAGAAAGCTATTCCCCAGAACGGCCACCACAATGGTTGCGCGAGCACCAAGCCGGAAACCTACACGATACGCTTCGTTATAACTCCGCCTTGCGATTGCGGCGTTACGAACTGCGTTGCCACTCAACCCTCGCGTAGAAACGAGACCCGACCAGAAGGAGTCTCGAACAGGAGCCCCGCTGTATCCAAGCAACCTACCCAAACTCTTTTGAACGGAGGCGTTTCTACTAAACAGGAAATCGATGAATTCGAATCGATTATTGAAGATGATTTCAGAAGTTCATTGCAGAAATCCCAATTGGCTGCAGAAGGGGGGATTCCAAATCCAGTAACTCCGTCGATGTCAAAGATAACTTCCATTGTTGGATCTTATCTCATGAAGTCTGGTGGAAGAGCCTCTGATGATCTGTCAACCTCGATAAATAATCGCGCCGGAAATCTTAATCAATCAAAACCAGATCGGATCCAAGATCACTTAACTCGATCTCACAATACAAATGATCTGGTTGCTCCATCTGATAGTGTTAGTACCCTTGTTAACGATGCAGTGGGTAACATTTCTTCGGATTATTATATTCTACCAAGAAACTTTCCATCAAATAGGATTTCGTCTTCCAATGATCCTCGCGTTTCTCACTCTATCGCTGGCAGACGTTTGAAACACAGGAGGTTAGACTCAGTTCTATCCAAACTGAATCCATATAATCGTTTAAGAATCAACAACGTTATCGCCACAAGCGGTTCCAAACGCCGCCGTTACAGCGCATCCGTATAACGATCACTCATTAGATCACAACCTTTCAACTGATTTATAAAAGAACCCTACGTAATACTACATTTTAGTAACTTAAATCAATATTTTGTTACCTGATTGATTCGAAATATGAGTTTTCAATGTAAGCAGCATAAGATATAATATTTTAGTACAAAGGGTGGGTGTGGGGTTCTAACATAAAGACACCGGTAATATCTTCTTTCACTTTCTCTCCTATTTTCATTGTATGTCAAGCCAACCTAACACCTCCAAGTAATATCTGATCCAACATAATAATGCTGAATTAATCATTCAATCATTACAATAAATCATTAAGGGACATTACATTCCCTTGGCAATTTATTTAAGTAGACCATGTAACTAAATAACACTCTAACAACTAAATCCACAGACGAGACGACCCCAGACCAGCTAGAATGAATCCAACTAAATCCACAGACGAGACGACCCCAGACCAGCTAGAATGAATCCAACTAAATCCACAGACGAGACGACCCCAGACCAGCTAGAAGGAATCCAACTAAATCCACAGACGAGACGACCCCAGACCAGCTAGAATGAATCCAACTAAATCCACAGACGAGACGACCCCAGACCAGCTAGAATGAATCCAACTAAATCCACAGACGAGACGATCCCAGACCAGCTAGAATGAATCCAAACTGATTGTGTCTGAATTTTAGTCCAAGTATTAATTGTAGTCCTGATTACAACTAGGTTCAATTTTATGTACCCACAGACAACCTAGTGTCAAGAAGATATATAGTCTAACATGTAGCCAACATATTAGGTGTCAAGTGGTAAGTGTCTGGTAAACAAATGGGTGTGTAAGAGTGCGTTTTGGTGGCAAGCAAACAGTTTCATATAACCGCTGATCTGCCTAGAATATTATTCAGAGCTTGTAATGTAGCTGTGGTGAACTGGGCGTTGAGATGCGGAGAATCCTTCGATTTTAGAATCCCAGTTGCCGAAGGGAGTGCAACTGTGTGTCGGCTCCCAAAGTAGAGGTAGAAGAGATTTCTTAAGGTGAAGGTGGAAAAAGTTGATTTTGAGTGAAAGCGATAACTGAGTTTATTTTTAATAATTCAATAAATAATAAAGAAATAGAAGAGGAAACAATTAGATAAATCAATAAAATTGAAACTGTTAAATTTTGCCTTTGGTTGGGTAATTAATTCCGTGGGAACTTGAACTGAAATGAATATTTTATTACAAGGTGTACTAAATAACAGGTCATGCAGCGAGCGGATTGCTGAAATTAGCGTGGGCCGATCTTTTCCCTATTTATGGCACTTTTTTCATAATATTTCCTTAGAAACTTCTTATGTGCTTCTTTGGTTACGTGGATATGATGACTAGGATTCATAGCAATGTAATAAAATGTCTTTCTGGAATTTTTATCTTGTAGTTGCCAAGGTAACCCGGGTGCAAATTTCAAACTTTGCGCGCCTGTGTTTCAAGGCAATAATGGATTCTTTCCTTGATGTTTGGTAGGTGATTAAAGGAAATAAAATTCTATCAAAATATTTTCCATTTGAATTTATTTACTTTCCCGTTGCCATGGAAATAGGTGTAATGAAAAATTTAAAAAATTGTCTACCAATTCTATAAAACACCATTTTTATTCGGTTTTCAGTCTAAATAATAAGTCTAAATTACGTTAAATTTTATTTCACCAGGCATGTTTGTTGAAAATTATAGAAGTAGTAAATAGTAGCCCAATTTCTATCTGGCGGTCATAATGGGAAATTATCGTAATTCCCGTCACTATGGAAACGGGATGGAAACATTTTTTTAATATCAAATATTTTGATAGACTTTTACTCCCTTCACTCATATACCAAATCTCAAGAACAGAATCCCTTGTCGTCTTGAATTACAGGCGCTTCAAATTTGAACTTTGCACCCGGTTACCTTGGCAACTACAAGATACAAATTCCAGAAAGACATTTTATTACATTTCTATGAACCCTAGTCATCATATCCGCCTAACCAAAGTAGCATAAAATAGGTTTCTAAGGAAATATTATGAAAATAGTGTCATAAATAGGGAAACGATCGGCCTCACGCTAATTTCAGCAATCCGCGCGCTGCATGACCTGTTATTTAGTACAACTTGTATGTAGTTCACCTTGGTTTATTCGAACTGAAACCGAAAGAAAGCAATTTTTTTCAGTTCGCAGCACTACGTGTAACCTTGACGTGCTTAAATAGCTCACGGCTATCAATCAGCCTGACAGACTGGTCTGACTGCTTGAAAATAAATATTATTAATAATTTTCAATTTTTTCACTTATTTTATAGGCGATAAAACGTCATTAAATCCAAAATCTGTTCCCTTCCCACCGTACTCGCAACGGACATTGGTTGGGTCTCATGTGGGATACAGTTTATTATAATAGCAATCAATATTCTTAACATTTAATATTGATTTAAACTCCAACTCGGCTCAGATCTTATATTTTTAGTGCAATTTTCTCCAGCTACGACGCTACTAGCTTCGCTGTTTGCCGCTCGGAGACCAAGTAATACTCGTGTATAAATACCGGACCGGTACCAAACCGTAAATTAAAACTCAGATTTAATAAATAAATACGAATCTGAACGATTTTTTACTTAAATATTTTTTATCTTAATTTAATTAAAACGAAAAAGTTGAATCTCAAGTAATTCAATTATTTAATATAAACATCGAAAAAAAACCACCATAGTAACGCAACATAAATGTAAACCGAATCGCATCATAGCTAGTGTTATAGTTGTTATTAGAAATTATTGACAAAACATATTCCCCCAATTAATGTGGAAAATATTCGAGTTATTGTTCGTTAGATTTCTTGTAATTAGCACTTAAGACCATAAATTAATTGAACTTCATGTCGGTTAGCTATTGACCATCTTCTGCCGTTCGGCCGAGTTGAGGTGGTAACATCCTCTTGTGGCGATAACGTTGTCGTTTCTTAAACGTCGAGCGCCAACGATTATATGGATTCAGTTTGGATAGAACTGAGTCGAACCTTCTGTGTTTCGAACGTCTGCCAGCGATAGAGTGAGAAACGCGAGGATCATTGGAAGAGGAAATCCTATTTGATGGAAAGTTTCTTGGTAGAATATAATAATCCGAAGAAATGTTACCCGCTGCATCGTTAACAAGGGTACTAACACTATCAGATGGAGCAACCAGATCATTTGTATTGTGAGATCGAGTTAAGTGATCTTGGATCCGATCTGGTTTTGATTGATTAAGATTTCCGACGCGATTATTTATCGAGGTTGACAGATCATCAGAGGCTCTTCCACCAGACTTCATGAGATAAGATCCAACAATGGAAGTTATCTTTGACATCGACGGAGTTACTGGATTTGGAATTCCCCCTTCTGTAGCCAACTTGGATTTCTGTAAGGAACTTCTGAAATCATCTTCAATAATCGATTCGAATTCATCGATTTTCTGTTTGGTAGAAACGCCTCCGTTCGATAGAGTTTGGGTAGGTTGCTTGGATACAGCGGGGCTCCCGTTCGAGACTCCTTCTGGTCGGGTCTCGTTTCTACGCGAGGGTTGAGTGGCAACGCAGTTCGTAAGGCCGCAATCGCAAGGCGGAGTTATAACGAAGCGGACCGTGTAGGTTTCCGGCTTGGTGCTCGCGCAACCATTGTGGTGGCCGTGCTGGGGAATGGCTTTCTCAGCAGTCTCACACCCCACAACGGTAGCCTTTGCGGTTCCCCTAACCACAGGGACTCCCTCTGAAGTCCCCCTAACCACAGGGACCCCCTCTGAAGTCCCCCTAACCACTGAGGTGGCTTCTGATTGTCGGGTACTACTAGAGGCTGGACCTTTATCAGTGCCACTGCCAGTATCTGGTCCCCGCCAACTCCGAGATGATTCAGCAACAACATTCGAGTCCGGTTGGGTGGTTTGAACCTATAAATTTGAATAACGTAATTTTATTAAGGTAATACAATTCTACAGCTTCCTGTCCAGAGTCGAGAGTGTTGGATCTCAGTAAATTATTCATAAAATGCTTTATCCTGAAATCTTTAAACAATATTTATATTGTAATTAAAAGTAATCGATCAAATTTAGGACGGCACAACAAAGATTGTTTAAATCGAGATCACCAGTCGGTTAACAGATCCTAGATAGTTAGAAAGTACATACAGTGGTTGCGGGTTGCCTAGTAGAACATCTGCGTTGCTGATATATACTTTTATGAACCCTCGAAAAGGGCTTTAATGGCTGAAATAAAATTTCAGACTCCCTCCCAACTTGTCATGCTAAAGTATCGAATTCAAATTTCGGGAATCGTCACGATTTGTGTGTACAATAATTAAAAAAAGGGACAGACTTAATCATAAAGTAATATTTGGGTAGGATATTGTCAAAGCTTGATGACCATTACAACGTTGTTTTATTTTTTATTGTAATCGGTATTCTACTTCACCATTTTCTTTATTATTCATCCGGACTTTACGCCACCGGCGGCTATATTAAGTATAAGGTCGATTGACAATGTCATCTATATTGTGTCTAATACTCTCACTATATTGGAATAAAAGGCCGGATCGTTGGGAAGTATATTAAGGTCATTTAAACAGGTACAACAGCAACAGTGAGCAAAACAGTATAAAATACATAATTAAATCTATCAAGCCAGCACCTTTAACTAAGCAATATAATTATGTAATATTAGCAATATAATTATGTAATATTAGCAATATAATTATGTAATATTAGCAATATAATTATGTAATATTAGCAATATAATTATGTAATATTAGCAATATAATTATGTAATATTAGCAATATAATTATGTAATATTAGCAATATAATTATGTAATATTAGCAATATAATTATGTAATATTAGCAAAATAATTATGTAATATTAGCAATTTATTGTAATACTTTATTGTACATTTTTGTACAAAATAACTAAACTTTACCTGGCTGCGGGTAATGTCGCAGTCGGAATTCTTCACAATCTCTCGCTGTGGTGTATCGTCTGCCTTCCATTCGATATGACGTAGAGAACCGCCTATGCTATCATCTGTCAAGTTGGTCTTATTGCGCCCGAGGAATTGCCCCGTGTAAGTTTCTGGGTTATCAAGATTTAGATATTTGGCAATATCAATGCCAAAACGATATATCGAATGTATCCCCATCGGTTGGCTTACAAACTTGGGTGTTTTGGGTTTGCGGGTATTCGCAGCGTGTTTCGTACACGGTGTGCCCATAATGAAAGGAGTTGACTCGGCAATCTGGCCTGGAAGGGAATATTCGAGAGCTGTAAGGTAGTTATCGATATGGGCTGCCATTGGATACGGAACTAAAAACGAGAACGACATCTTACCGGTATCTCCGCGTTGCTTTTTCTGATTGAAGGTCACCAATGCACCATCATCCTGCATTTCAACATCCCCCATGTTTATCTCCTTCAATTCGGCACATCGCAAATCACCTGACAAGGCAGTGACAATTGCAGCCTTCCTAACCAGCCAAAAGGGTGTGTGATCGGTTCTGTCTAGGAATGCTTGAACTTCTCCCTTCGAAAAAACCGAACCCGACTTCTTAACATAAGAAGCTTCATAGCTTTTTAATAGTTTCGTTATTCGTGGCCACTTCTGAAGACGTTCTCCGAATTTCCGCTGGTGGATACCGTTAAGTTTACTGAATGTTGACCAAATCGTTGACGCTTTCCGTCGCTTCTCTTTGTGCAGATGGTCGAAGTATAAGAGGTAATGCCTTTCGACTGGGGTATTAGTACCAGCGAAGGCTATAAACTCTTTGTAAGCTAAATCATACAGCGGCTTACTGCGGGACGGTACGGGTAATTTTAGACCTTTAGCGACATCACGTTTTGGCATCGGGAATTTAAGAATATCATCAACATTGCGCTTTGATGACATATTATCTCATATCTCTGAATTTGCAAGTTTGGAATGCAACTAAGGCCTACTCAATACCGTACCGGTACCTAACAGCCTACCTAAACAGCTAAAAGTCCTTACTACCTGCAATTTGATTGGTACCGGTACCGGTAGCAGCGTAGCGGATTCATGGTTGATGAAATCTAGACTACCTTTGTTCTACTAACAGACAGACAGACAAACAAACGGACAGAGGCAGACAATCTAAGTCACATTTAAAGTAAGAACGGTAAAAATGAGGTGAGCAGAAACAGAAAACAGAAAAAAGTTAAAGTGCATGCAAAGTGAGAAAAATAATTTGCCACAAAAAATTTCACTCACTTCGCTCGCGTTTCAACTTCATTTTACATATTGTTAAAATGTCAAAATTTCGCTCACTTTGAGTTTTGCTCGCGTTTCTTTTTAATTTTGCATTGTTAATGAAAAAATTCGAAGTCCATGTGTAAACATAGTGTTAGTCCCCGCTTGTTAAACGATGCAACGGGTAACATTTCTTCGGATTATATTCTACCAAGAAACTTTCCACCAAATAGGCTTTCCTCTTTCAATGTTCCTCGCGTTTCTCACTCTATCGCTGGCAGACGTTCGAAACACAAAAGGTTAGACTCAGTTCTATCCAGACTGACTCCACATAATAAACGGTCGGTCATAAAATCTCAGGCAACCCAACCCGGGGTCATTATCCCTTCTTACCTTATAGAGAGATACATTTATATGGAGATTTGGAGAACACGTAACCTGAGCTGAAATTACCAAATTAATCTAACAAAACGCGCTTACTATAAAAAATATTTAGCGCCATTATAATAGTTTATGCTATCAGTCTGTCAGTTGTGAAATAAACATCCGAAAATGGGACTTTTAACTCTTGAGCGAAACATTACTTTTTTATAATTATTCGTGTGGTTTTTACTTTTTAATTATTTTAAATTTTCAAATAACCGAAAAATATAACCGCTCGCAAAAACAGTTTCTGCCAACGCAAGCTAATACAAATAAAGGAAACTCATCCTGGGTCGCCCCATGACGAGTTATTTCCTCCTTGTTATCGAGATCTGTTATTTACCTCACTCGCGGCGCTCGGTCGGTAAATAACAGATCTCGGGACGAACGATAAATAAAGCATATTTTATTTACCGTACAATAAATAGTTATTTTATTATTTGTGTAAATAAGCAAATTTTAGTGCATATTGATTGGTACATTTTATCAATATTTTAGCGTCCTATGTTTCACAAATTTTAACAAACCTTTAACGAATTTTATCAATCTTTTAAGAGTACTACATTTTATCAACGAACTTTCATAATTTTTTTACCTTGCGTGACTCTTTACCTAGCTTTAAATATTAGAGTATGAAAATTATTATAGGACCCTCATGGAAACGAGGTATATACCTCATGAGGCTATCCTTACACCAGAACCTTTTATTTAAGTAAGTAAACATTTTATAAGATGACTATCTACATAAATCAGTATTGGTGCTCCTAAATATCTAGTGTTATTACTTGTACTGTAGGCCTAATATCGTAACGTAATCTTTATAAATGTATTATTGTGAATTTTAAAAGGTTTTAATTATGTGTAAAAAACAATCAATCAATCAATCAATCAATCAATCAGTCTTGTAAATTAATGATATACGCGTGTTTCTTCCTATGAGGTTCACGAATAACTGGGGTGCGACTGATGAAATATCGACGAATACACTTCTATTTAATATGAAAACAATAGTATAAGACATTTTGTCCGCCGAAACACTTCTATTTAAACGCTTGTTATTATTATTATTATTTGCTTGTCGCATTATTTATCTTATAGGCCTAGCTAAAGATTGATCCAAAATCAAAATGTTGACTCACCCAGTAAGTCTGCAAGTGGTTCGGAGGTCAAATAGTAAAATATTTTGATCGTCTTTTATTTCCTTTAATCACCTACCAAATCTCAAGGGAAGAATCCATTATCGCCTTGAAATACAGGCGCGCAAAGTTTGAACTTTGAACCCGGTTACCTTGGCAACTACAAGATAAAAATTCCAGAAAGACATTTTATTACATTTCTATGAACCCTAGTCATCATATCCACCTAACCAAAGTAGCATAAAATAAGTTTCTAAGGAAATATTATGAAAATAGTGCCATAAATAGGGAAAAGATCGGCCCACGCTAATTTCAGCAATCCGCTCGCTGCATGACCTTTTATTTAGACTAGCGCTTAGATGTTGAATCTAAAACTCAGAAATCAGCTTCTCATCTCAGGTAATAGGAATAACCTCATTAAATATTAGCCAATTAGGAGACTGATAGCTCCCTGCATGTTATTTCTACAATACCGGTACAGCAGCAATACAATGTTAATTCAGTAATTATCAGATTATGTAATTGTTTATTACTGTACCGTATTCTGTATTATGTATTTATTGTAAGGGTCTATGTACTGTATTATTAATTTGGAAGTTATTAACTATCTTTTCTGTTAGGCCATTGTGCGTGGTAGGCCTCTTGTATTTACTGTATGTATTACAGTATTAATTAGGGCCTAGGCCTACTTTGTTATGAACTTTCAGTTTTTATTAGCCTATCCCAATGTCATTTTCATGCACTGAGTGCGGAATAGTTTTCAAACGCAGTGGCTGAGTGGGTTCTATAAAAAAACACCTGCGTTTGAAACACCGTGATGTTACTCCTCCAACTAAAAAACATGCGACAAATGTGAAGTTAATTGAAGTATTCTAAAGGCCCGTTTCCGCTTTCCGCTGCTTTTTTCAAGCTTTTTTTAATTAAAACAATTTCTAGAAATTAATTGCTTCAAGATGAATCTGCGAATTTTCGAATACTAAAACCTAAACTATAGAATAAAGCTCAAAAAAAGCTAAAAAAAAGCCCCAAAAAGGCTTTAAAAAAAACTTGAAAAAAGCGAGAAAAAAAGCTCGAAAAATAACTCAAATAAAAGCTGGGTCGAATTTTGAAAATGCTACAATTATACGTATTTTGGCCTTGACTTGTCCTGTTGCGGGTTTTGGGGATCTCGTTACCAAAAGACATTCCTTGATGTCTCGGTATTCAATCACCTGGCTCAGTCGAATGCCGCCATGACCCTCGAGTATACCCATCTACACCACAAGGCCCACAAACACAACCACTATGAGGAACGGGTACGTGAGATCGAGCTCGCCACCTTCACGCCTTTGATTTTTTCGGTATTTGGTGGACTCTCCCCGTCTACAACCCAGTTTATCAAACGTCTTGGAATTCTCCTGTCCTTGAAGCGCGGGACGCCTTATTCGGAGTGCGTCCGCTGGGTTCGTCGGGAAGTGAGCTTCGCATTCTCCGTACATTTCGTATTTCGAGGTATATTGGCAGCTAATGATACACCACTTGCTCCTAATGCAGCTAGAGAATAGCTCACTCACAGTGGTGTTAAAAATTTGAGACACTTCTTAGTGCGCATAATTCAATTTTTGGGATTAAATTGCTTTAAATTAAGTGGGATAACTACTAACCATCTCACTTAAAAACAATAACTAAATGAGAACAATGATCTAATTCTAGAACATTCAAATTATATCTCAATTTTAACTGAAAGTTAGAAAAGCCAAAACAAACTTGAAAAAAGCTCAAAAAAAGCAACGGGCCTCAACGGGCCTTACCAGACCACACCAGGCAGGCGTATGTACTAAAGGTGGACACTATTGGCTAATATATGAGGTTATTTCTATCATCTGAGTGGCTGATTTCTGGGTGATTTTTCAGTGAGTTGTAGATTATCATCTAAGCGCAAGTTTAATTAATACACCTTGAGCCTATTACAATAAAGGTTGTTTGAAAATTATTGTATCTCCGTTGTTATGACAATGAATTGTATTCGGTCCTACGAATTACCCCAAAATACCCCAAAACACCCCAAAATACCCCAAAACACCCCAAAAGACCCCAAAATAGTATAAAACTACCCCAAAATACCCCAAAATAGTTTAGAATTACCCCAAAATACCCCAAAATAGTTTAGAATTACCCCAAAATACTTTTTTTTCAGCCTTTGTTTTGGAAATTTAATTTACCCCAAAATATGGCAAAATGACGAATTACCCCAAAATAATGACGAATTACCCCAAAATAATTAAAAAATTTTTCTTCACTCTCGTTTATTGTTTTGGTTAAAAAAACTTGCCACTGTAACCTGCTCCTTTCCCTCGCTGTTAAAAAACATGGTTAGCTTATTTTGGGGTATTTTGGGGTAATTTTTTAGCCTTTTTGGGGTATTTTGGGGTAATATTTGACTATTTTGGGGTATTTTGGAGTATTTTGGGGTATTTTGGGGTGTTTTGGGGTATTTTGGGGTAATTCGTAGGACCCATTGTATTTAACCAATTACAATTGTTTAAAGCAGTTATCAGCTGTTAGTGTGTTTCTCTGCATCCTGCATCGATTTAGGCATGTTTTAGGCATATTTCATTCAGTCATTGGCAAGGCTGCAAGGTACCGGTACTGCAGTACAGCAGTAAGCTACAACCCTGTCTGCCTGTAACACTCTGACAGTTCATTTATAATATGAATAGGCCTACTTTCAGCCTTTACAAAACTCATTTTTTCTTGTAAAATAGTGGGTCATTTTATGTACTAGCTAGTTTTTGATAATTTAATTTGATTATCCCGCTTTAATTCGCGAACGCAATTTCCTTCAAGTTACCGCCAACTTTTTTACGTGTTTACACGGAGCAACTTGATCGGCAACCTGGGTTGCTCTACAAGTTGCCGAGAAAGTTGCTCTAAAAGTTGCCACGTGTAAACAGGCCTTTAGATGATGCCTAGTGCTGTAGTGAATTTTATCGTTTAAGCATAAAACGTATAGGCCTAAGACAGTAAGACAGTAAGAGGTACCGGTAAGAGAAGACTCAACTACCGTGTACTGTACAGCTGGTTCAGCCGTACACACTGACACTGCAGTGCAGTCAGGCAGTAGGCCTGGCCTACCACCTACCGGTAGTTGAAGTTGGCTAAATTTTTGAAGGGGCCTTGTAGGCCTACACAATACAAAAATACACCATATACAGCCATAGGATGATAGGAATATCTATATTTAAATTATAGCGAATCAACTGATCAACCAATCTAGCTCAATCAATCAACCTAGCTCTGCAGCTAGGCCTAATCTTCCTTTTGTCCTTTGCTAAATCCAATCTGCCAATACCGGCACCAGAATACTGGTGTACCTTGGGCAGTTGGGAGCAGCTTACTTTGAACCAAAATTATAAATTAAAGTTATAGGACAGTCTGACAGTAGGAAACCGGTAAATTGACCAAATTTCTAAGTGGCGGTTTTCTCTAGGAAGCGGTAAATTCACCAAAAGGGCAAAAATACAAAAATTTTATACGTGGTTTGCCACGGGAACTGGTAAAATGACATTTTAAAAAAATTCAAAATGGAGGCCCCCAAACAGGAAACAGGAACGTTCCCGATTAATTACTGCATTATACAGTCTGACAGTAGGCCTACAGCAGAAATATATTCATAGGAAGTGATTTGAAGTTATTAAAAACCGATATTTAATATATATATCACTCTTACCAGTCAGCTAGTTGTTGCCTGTTATATTATATAATCCTAAAAGAACATAAGAAATGGACTCGAATCAGTCTGATATACAAAGTTCCGACAAGGAGGAACCGCGTTCCTCATCGCGCGCTGTTGTAATGGAGTCGGATATAACCGACGAGGGGGCCATTGAGTTCGACTCAGATGAAGAAGCCGATGTCCCGATCTCCCCGAGTGAGGAGGATTCCACCTCGATGTTCCCTCCCGATGGGACCTCTGAGTGTAAACCCGTCACCATCCACAAACACTCCCAACAGGATAAACTCAAAGCGGTCGCCTTGCGCAGACATCTAGACGCCCTGAGCGAGGCAGTGCTGGAACGCGAATTCAACTTCCAGAGAACGCGAGACGAACTTAGGGAATGCCGCTCTCGGCTGCAGGAACTCATTAGTGAACGCGATCAAGTGTTAGAAGCTATAAAGGAGGCGGAAGCGAGTAACCAGAACGGTCCGCTCTACAGACTGCGATCGATGCATGGGAGATTGTGCCGCGAAGTAACTGCAGAGGAACAACTCGAGATAAATATGGCTGAAACGTTGCAAGGAACTGAGATGGATCTCGCCAAGGCTCAGGTTGAACAGGCCCGCTACTTCCTATTAGAAGATGAGTTGAAAACGGTGGAAGATCGCGTAGAGGCGGAGAAACAGGAGGCTGGGGCCATTCGTCTCAGGAAAGAGCAAGCCCAAGCGATACTCGCTGAGAAACGCCGGCGGGCGCGGGATAAAGATCATATGGCGGCGGTGAGAGAGCGTGAGAGGAAGCAAAGACAAGCGATGGCTAGCGCGAGACGCAACAGAGAGCAGGCCAACAAGTTCCTAAAAGAGACAATGGCGAGGGTTCGGCAGAGAGAGGCTGATGAGGAGGAAAGATTGAGGGATCAGTTGGATAGGAAGGTTAACAGTCTGTTGTCCCTCAAGGGTAATATTGAAGCTAATAAGGATATTCTCGCGGTTCATAAGGCCAGGAATTTAGCAGTGGAAGCCGCGGCTGGAGTGATTGATGGGGAAAGTAAAGCAGCTATTGATGCTTCTGGGAGTAATTCCGAGGAGGTTTTGATGAGGAAGAGTCGCATGAAGCAGTTGTTACGGGAGGATGAATTGTTCGAGAGCGAGCAGAGAAATAGGGAGACTGAGATCGTGGCTAGGTTACTTAGAGAAGAGAAGCACAAGAAAAGGTTGGGGCCGATAGTGGACCCAGCAAGTGGGGCTGTGACTGGGGGAAAAAGGGGGGACCAGGGGGCAGCGAGTGGGGGGAAACGGGGGGTTCGACAGCGCGTGTTCGTGGGTCGGAGCAAACCTCGGCACAAACATCGGGTAGCGACGAGTGGAAGCAGTTCGGTTGACGGAGACGTTGATGAGCGGATGAGAGAACCGATAGGAAGGAGTCGAGTCCTTCCGGTGGTCTCCTCGGACGATGCTGAGTTCTCGCCCTTCGGCCTCAGGGAGGAGCCCAGTCTCTCCTCCGGGGATCACATAGAGGAGGAAGATGAGGACTTGGCTCTTCCGGAGTTCCCTGGGTTGTGGTTGGGTGGGGGCGAAGGGGTGGTCAAGCCAGAGGTGAAACAGGGAGAGTTTACACTCAACTACCAGAGTAAAATGGAGCGGGATATCATGGCCGGGGCATTAGAGCGGCAGAGAGGAGCCATAGTGAAGAAACAGGTTGTCTGTGGTAGAGAGTTTGTCGGGGTAGCCTTCCAAAGTAAACCGGAGATTATTCATTTCAATGACTTGAATGTCGGCAGTGAATACAAGAAGAAGGTCATTATCACTAACATATCATATTCCATAATCTCCTTGAAGTTGGTTGGAATCTCTGAACATCTTAAGGATTTTATCCGCGTTGAATTCGATTCCCCCGGGCAGCTGTCGGCCGGAATGTCGTGCGAGTTGCTCGTGTCATTCAGCCCCATGATCAATGAGGACCTCGATGGTTTCGTAATCTTCCTCGGTCAGACCGGGGAGTATAGAATCCCGATTCGTTGTTCCACCAAGAAGGTTGACGTCAGCTTGGACAGCAATCGTGTCGATTTCGGCGCCCAGGTGGTTATAGGTGAGACCTTGAGACGGTCTGTAATGCTACGTAACAGCGGTGCTCTGGGATCGCGGTTCGCCTTCCGTAGACAGGTCCCCGCAGAGAAGGTAGATAGCAGCGTCACTGAAAGTACTATTGTAGTAGTTGAAGAGAAAGTTAGCGAGAAGGATGGCATTGATGACATTACCGATATTCGAGATGATGTAATTGAGGTTATAGAAGACAGTATTATAGATAACGTTAAAGATAGTTCTACTGTTGTCCCATCTATCATGGAAATGGATTCCTCAAGTTTTCTAGACGGTGTCTCTAACGTCACTGCTGGCGGAGATATCAGGGCTTTCTCGCAAACTAAACTCGAGTTGGTATACAAGCCGACTATACCGGGACGCGTCGATGTCGAGTTCGTTGTTGAGTTCGAGGATGAGTCGACCCCGTCGATCTCGGTTCGTGTCGCCGCTAACGCCATCGACATTCCCATCCGGTTGGATCGGCAGGTTATCGACATGCGGATCTGCGCGGACGACCGGCTGTACCAGGAGAGTCTGACGGTGGAGAGTCGAAGTCCTTCGGCGTTGCGGATAAAGTTCGAGGTGCCCAAGGAGCTGAGGGAACACATCGAGATCCTCCCGAAAACCGGATTCATTCAGAGTCGGTCCACTTTCACGGGTCAGTTGAAGTTCCGACCCAACGCGTCGCTAACCGCCACCTCCTATTGGTCGGACGGCGTTCTAGAAGCGCCTATAACCATCAGAGTAGCCAATCAAACGGCTCCGGTCACCTTCACTCTATTGGCCGTCACCACGGAGATGGGAATCGACTTTGACCAATCGGATCTCGACTTTGGCTACTGCACGGTGCACGAGTCAGCGGTTCACGAGATAACAATGACCAATCGGAGCCTACTTCCCCAGGAGTTCGGCTTCCTCGGTCTGCCTAACTTTGTGGAGGTCCAACCCAATCATGGATTCGGGACCATTCTCCCTAGGGAGTCAATAAAACTCGATGTTATATTCAAACCGGGTAAAGCAAAGGATTACAAGTTCCAGATCAACTGTAAGACCTTGATTAATCGGGATTTTAGTATCGAGTGTCGCGGAATCGGTTGTAAGACTCCGCTGGAGTTGAGCGACTCGGAGCTGCGGTTCCCGGCTACCGTCCCGTACGACGCGGCGGTTATGGCCTTCTCGGTGGCGAACACTCACTGCTCGACCAACGAGTACACCCACGCGGTGCCGCGCGCCGGCTCCAAGGGCCCGGTACCCGCCGTGGGGCCCACGCCCTACCAGCTGGTGTCGCCCACCCCCTGGTTGCTGTGCGACCCCATGGTCGGTGTGGTCGCCCCGGGCGACAAGGTCCGGGTCCGAGTCCGATTCGCCCCAACACTCTCGGACTCCGATATCCGGGAGAAAGCGCTCGAGTTTCTAAAGGAAGAAGTCGAGATGAAGAGATTGAGAGCCGTAGAGGAAGAAGATAAACCAGTTAAAAGTAAAAAAAGCAAATCTAAAGAGAATCTAAAATCAGCCGCTAAACCGTCGGTTGATGAACCGGTTACACTTCCCAGCGTCGAGGACATACAGACTAGATCGGTGGAGTACAACCGAGCGAGGAGTACGTTGCTACGCGACTACCAATCGCAGCTGTCCTCCTTTACTATCCCGTGTTACGTCGGCGAGGCCCGTAGTAGCGGCGATGCCGGTAGCGGCCTCCCGTACAACATCGCCAACACCCTCTACCTCAGGGTCCATTGCCCGGTTGTAGCTCCCTCGTTGGTTCTACTCAGTAATCACGGCAACCCCGTGGTTGACTTCAATCAGGTCGCCCTCGGTAGCAAGGCGACTAAGTCGGTGACGTTACAAAATATATCCAATAGGGTTCTAGAACTCGGTTCCTCTATTCTCGATCTCTACGGCCCTTTCCTTCTAGTCAACGCTCTCCGGCCTCTACAACCCGATTCGACCGCCACTTTAATACTTTCATTCACCCCGACTCTCGCTGACTCTTTCAACGAAACTCTAACCTTCTCCGCTGGGGGCGCCTCGCTTCACATCCAGCTGGTCGGTCTGGGTGTTTCCCCTTCCGTAGACGTGGACACCGGCGGCCCGGAACCGGGTAGTATCGACTTCGGACATATTCTCGCTAAAGAGACGACTAGTAGAGTAATCTCGGTTGGTAATCGGTCCGATATTGACGTGAACTTCCGGGTTAGTTTAGCGTCGCGGACGCGGGAAGTTCAAACCACCGATAGCGCGGCGGTCGGCAACCAGAATTGGGGCGGCGCGGTTGTGTTCGACGTGAGTCCGGTTTCCGGTTGTATCCCCCCGGGGACGACTCGCGAGCTCACCGCGACTTTCGCACCGGACCACCCCAGCCGCTGGATGGCGGACCGAGCGTCTATCAGTCTGTTCGGTCTGCCGTACCGCGACATCGACCTAATCGGTGTCGCCACGCCCTCATTGGTTTACGTTACCGGTTACGACGACTTCCGACCTCGCCAAGAGAGTTTATCATCTCCTCCGTTTGTCGTCACCGGCGATCCCGTCGACCAAACCGAGAAGATCATCCTCGTCTTCCAAAGCCTCGTATCGGATTCCGGCTACAACCCAGCCACTCGTCGGCTTACTATTGGCTGCTCCAAGTCGCCATCGCTACAAGGGAAAAAGGGAGGGGAGTTTAGTTTCGACGCGATAACCGCCATTCAGCAGTTTGGTTTCAGTATCGACATAGTTAAAGGGAGTATGGACGTCGGTGGGTCTAAGGTGGTTAGTTTGACGTGGAAGCCCGTGATTGGTTGTAATCCGGATGTACCCGTAGAGACCGGCATAGGGTTAACGTTGAAATCGGATTCGGTTCTGAAATACAACGTTTTACTTCGAGGGATTATAGTCTCGGAGGAACACGTTTTATCCACCGACTAGTTAATCTCTGTTTGATAAAATATTTTGATGCATTTGTATTTTATTTAAATAATAAAGAATTAATTTTCTTTTGTGTAAATTCTTGTAAATAATTATTGACGACATCGTTGGAATTAAAATCTTTAGATTTTAGAACCATTTTATTTAATCGATAGCCCCCCATCGATTCGCATACTGTGATATGTTCGAAGCCAAACCTACAGTAATTATTAGAGTAACTGGAATTTACTACCTAATTACAGAGAAACGCACATGACTTGACGATTTTTGCCTTTCTATTTCTGGAACATCGAAATCCAAAGTATACTGTTAAATTTACTACAGTTTACCTTTCTTATCTATTTCGATACAACAAGCCGTTAAAAACGCCTTTTTCACAATATTTAACCATCTCTGTTGGCTTTATTTTTAACTTTTGAATTTAATCTAGATATTATGAGGAGAATCGCCTTCATCTGCAAATTCCGTATCTGAAAACCGTTTTAAATTTCACCAAAAATTGCCAAAGATTTTATCAAAATACTAAGGTGTAAATATTTTTGAGACGCAAATCGCTATAATTCTAATGTTTTTTGTCTTTATTCTAGAATATTAATTATTATTTAGTTGAGCTTTTAAAACTCTCCATCTTGTTTCTTTATTACGCGTAATTAATATTCTAGAATTGAGTAAAAAAAACATTAGAATTATAGCGATTTGCGACTCAAAATTTGCACCTTTGTATTTTGATAAAATCTTTGGCAATTTTTGGTAAAATTTAAAACGGTTTTCATATTTGGAATCTGCAGATGAAGGCGATTCTAAGGATATCTATATCTCATTCCAAAGACGAAAAATAAAGCCGACTGAGGGGCTAAATATTGCCTAAACAGAAGATTTTTAACGGCTTGTTGTATCGAAATAGCTCATAAATTATAAAATTTTATTTTATTTTTAAATTTTATTTACCGAGCGTAGCGAGTTTAATACCAGATGTTTATATCAGAATAAACACTTGTTCCGCGTCGCTATCTCAAGGCTGATTTTACGCATTTGCTTGTGTGGATGTCATCGTTTCGGCCAAAGCAAAGTCAACAGATAGGAAATTGTATAACAACACCGAGCCATCAGACTCATGTTTTTCTAACTCAAACTTGGCAGATAATATGTAGCAGACCATGGGCTGCCTGTTAGTTTGGGAGGACGCTGAATAGTTAGCAGTTTAACACAACTGCAATAGTGTGGCGAAATGTATCTAGTAGCCTAATTCTAATGATTTTTTTTACTATGTTCTAGAATCTTCATTATTTAGCTTTTAGGGTTTAAATTTATATTTCTAAATACTATTTCATATTCTAGAATATTGTCAAAGATATCAAAATTATGTTGATTTACGTCTCAAGATGCTTTGGATTAGTTTTGATAATACCTACGACGATATTTTGTGAAATCTAAAAGGGTTTTCAGATTCGGAATATGCAGATACGATCGGTTCTGATTGGTTCAATCGGTCTATGATATCTAGATTACATTCGAAAGACGAAAAATAGAGCAGACGGAGGTGGCTAAATATTGCTAAATACTTAACCAAAGTTAGATAACAATTTAGTAAACAAACAATGGAACTTTCAGGTATATAGGTCAAAAAATGAAATATTTTGTGAAAATTATAATACATTTTTCGTGTTTATATTTGACCCACCACACCAGTCTTACAAAATTACTAAAGTCTAAATGTTCTAGAACAATAGCTAGTGTCAAATGTTTACTTTATAGCCAACAAATGTTTAGTAAAGAATAGACTTACGTCAAGTTTTGCAAACTAATAATCGATTTTATGATGGAATTCTTACTAGAAAGGCATTTCCTAAAGGAAAGGCAACCAGATCTCTACGTTTCCTCTGAACGTTGATACATAATTCCGGAACGTTTAGATATTTGAAAGAATTGTTTTAAATGAACCAGGACAAACTTTTGGGGTTGTTAATGGAGGGATATTGAGGAATTTCTAAAATATCTAAAACTGATACCTCGGTTTCGGTCAAATTGATATTCCAAGAAAATTGCTTTCAATATTCAAATCTTCCCGCGCAAACCACTGTCTAGGGTCTGGTAATAAGGATGCCGGTTAATAATGCTTTTGTTACCTTTTTAAGAGGTCTAGAACATAGTTCTAGAAATTTGATATAATTGCGAAAATCGTCGTGAATCAATATTGCACTCGCTGCGCTCGTTCGTGTAAATATCAACACTCGGGACCGGCGTGAGATAAAGTCATATTAGATACAATATAATATGTTGTTTTATTGTTAAATTTCCAGAGTATTTAACAAGATTTTAATAAATTGTTATAATAAATTGTTAATTTTCTGAGGTTTTTTTGGTATACAGTATATGTGATTTCATTTCCGAAGTAGGCTTTAATATTTTGGTGGAAATTGGTCCGCCTGGGTAGAGTTTTGTAAGGATTCAGTACGATTTATTACAGACTAGCCAAGTACCTAACTGATCCAGACTTTGCTGATGACTTATGAGTACTCTCAGAATCACTAGAGGGAGCCCAACGTCTCCTTAGCTCATTTGGGCAGGTGCATCATAAGCTGTGCTCTAAGAATAATGTACTTGAGCATTTTTATGACTTCTGCAACCTGGGATCATGAATCCGGAAGTCTGTCTGAATAGTATGGACAGCATTGCGTGGGTTGTCCAGTACAGGATTTGGGAATCACATAGGAAGCTGAAGGTCCGATTATTCAGATCAGCAGTAGAACCAGTACTCTACTAATATACTCCTATGGGAGTTCAATCAAAATCCAAATCTCTGGATGGTACATTCACAAGAATGCTACGCCGGGTTCATTGTGTCAAGTACAATGCACACATCTCCAATCAGACACTATATAACATTGGAGGTGTCTCATTGGTTCCCCCAAGCTTGACACTAGAACAAAGTCGCCCCCGCTTTGCAGAACATTGCTTTCGCCGTGAGGACCAGCCAGTGCATAATCTTGTGCTTTGGCAGCCTCATGGAGTGAATAAGCATGGTGGACAGCCCATGATATTCTTGAGACGCATCTTAAAGGACACTGGCCTTGAAGATGCGGATGACCTAGCAAATGTCATGGGTGATAGGGAGTTGTGGCGGCGCAATTTTGTCGACAAGCCGGCACAGAATTCTTAAAAATGCAGCTGCAATGCAGCATGCCGATCCACCCCCCCCCCCCCCCATGGGAGTTCATGATTGGCTCTAAAACAAGAAAGCTACGTCGTGTTCACAGTCTCAGTACAATGTACACATCTCCAATGGACTCCAACCAGATATTATACAGCAGTGGAGGTGTCAGATTGGTCCCCCAAGTGATTGACACTTGAATAAAGCCGCCTCCGCTTCGTAGGAGTTTGCTTTCATCGTGAGGATCAGCCCGTGACAATCTTGTGCCACCAAATTAGAGAAAAGAAGTGATATTTAAGCAAAGGGCGAAATACAGTATAATATAATAATGATTAAATAAATAATAAGTTAATACAACGCTATAACACTAACTATTCTCTGAGTGTGGGTGTGTTCAGAGACACACACTGCTTACAGTGATTGTCTTACTTTATTTACTATTATAATAAAAGTAGGGATGCACCGCACCGCTTATCAAAATTTACTAAACTGGGAAAAAAGTAGCTGTTTAGATGTGGTTTTTTTTGGCCTAATTATGAAATCACACGTTTAGTCATAATTATTATTAATATTTTTATATAATGAATATTTTTTAAGATAATATCAAATAATATATAATGTAATTATATAATATAATATAAATATATATAAATAATATGAAATTTTAAATAATACATGAATAATTGAATATATGAAATTAATACAACTACCGGATATATAAATATAATCACATTTTTAATTTTTTACTTTTTCTCAAAGGGGTAATAAAATTATATTATTTCCTCTTAACCCGCTAATTTGTATCCTGAAAATTATAACACAAAATATCCGTAAAATTGATTACCGGATATTGTTTCATTCTGTCCGGATTGGATATCCTGCGCACCCCCTATAATAATGACTACCGATTATAAAAATATAAATTAGTTAACATAGTAATGAAAAAGCAATAAATATACAGGATTGTTTCATAAAGCACAATAATTAGCTTTCATTCAAGCACATAACCCCAGCCGTGGGTAAATATATACTGGCTAGAGTTTATTTCTACTATATAACGCAGCGACATAATAATACTCAACCTTGTTACACTAAACTAAAACTTAACTATAAATATAATAATAGGAGTTGTAACAAATTAGAATAAAACGAACAGCATTTATTTGGGATAAAAATATCATTATTTTATATATTATATTCGGAACTGGATGAATTATGTAACTTTATAGCATAAGTAGAATCAGGTGTGTATAAAGTATAACTTTATACGATCGTTGGGAATCCAGCCATGTCCGTATGACACAGCATTGATTGGAGTTCGGTCCTTTAGCGGTATAGGCCGATAACCCAGCGGTTCAGGCCGAATAACCCAGCGGTTTAGGCCGAATAACCCAGCGGTATAGGCCGAATAACCCTGCGGTATAGGCCGATAAACTAGCGGTATAGGCCGATAACCCGGTATAGGCCGATAACCCAGCGGTATAGGCCGATAACCCAGCGGTATCGGCCGATAACCCGGTTATAGGCCGATAACCCAGCGGTATAGGCCGATAACCCAGCGGTATCGGCCGATAACCCAGCGGTATAGGCCGATAACCCAGCGGTATCGGCCGATAACCCAGCGGTATAGGCCGATATCCCGGTTATAGGCCGATAACCCAGCGGTATAGGCCGATAACCCAGCGGTATAGGCCGATAACCCAGCTGTACGGGCCGATAACCCAGCGGTATAGGCCGATAACCCAGCGGTATCGGCCGATAACCCAGCGGTATAGGCCGATAACCCGGTTATAGGCCGATAACCCAGCGGTATAGGCCGATAACCCAGCGGTATCGGCCGATAACCCAGCGGTATAGGCCGATAAACCGGTATAGGCCGATAACCCGGTATAGGTCGATAACCCAGCGGTATCGGCCGATAACCCAGCGCCAGCGGTATCGGCCGATAACCCAGCGGTATCGGCCGATAACCCAGCGGTATCGGTCGATAACCCAGCGGTATCGGCCGATAACCCAGCGGTATAGGCCGATAAACCAGCGGTATAGGCCGATAACCCGGTATAGGCCGATAACCCAGCGGTATAGGCCGATAACCCAGCGGTAAAGGCCGATAACCCAGCGGTATAGGCCGATAACCCAGCGGTATAGGCCGATAACCCACAAAATACTTTCACTTCGCTAATAATCAATCAAGTATTTCAATTTAATTTTTAAAAAATTAAATATTTTCATTCAATTATTTAATTACTTTTTACAGTTTCGAATAAATCTACATTATCTACGTGATATTCTAGTATTTGACAGAATTGCAGTTCTCGACTCTTACTATTCCAATTGGCGCTCCGATTTCAAAACTTGTCTGTTAAAACATTACGTGCGCTGATGTGCGGTGGTGATTTTCGGGCAATTTAGTAAATTTTTATTATTTTTTCTTAAATATTTTTGAAAATTATTTTTTAAATCTTTTAGGATTTATTCTATTTTTTTTTCTTCTGCATATTTAAACGAATAGGCCGAACTCTGTACCGGAACAATGGAATAAAAAGGTCCTCGACTA
>JAUCBJ010001353.1:0-63642 GCA_032718475.1 Nemertoderma westbladi | reverse complement strand
TATAGTGGGGTCGCTTAAGGTGAAAATCGTTAATTGCCGGACAAAAGCATGAAAATGTGACTATATATGTAAAAAAATGTGTAGATTAATCTGAGCCTGTGTACCAAAAAAATTGACTACTTCCCTAGCAACAGAGTGACTTTTACATAGCAACCGGGTAAAATTGGTCATTTCTGTTATTGAAACTCACCATATACAAAAATTACGATTATATAACTGGGTTAGTTTCTAATATAAGTCTGTACACGTTTCCATAGCAACAAGGAGACCTTTACCTAGCAACCGCTCTATATTTAATGGAATTATGATTGAAACTTGGGATAATCAATCTGACTGGCAATAGAAGATGGTTAGTAATGACATAGGCGCTGATACACGTTTCCTTAGTAACAGGGTGACCTTTCCCTAGCAACCGCTGTATATTTAGTGAAATTATGATTGAAACTTGGGATAATCAACTTGTCTAGCAATAGAAGATTGTTAGTAATAACATCGGCGCTGATACACGTGTCCATAGCAACAAGGTGACCTTTCCCTAGGAACTGCCTGAAATTTAGTGTAATTAATATTGAAACTGGAGATAAACAGCATTTATAGCAATATAAGATGGTTAGTAGTTATATTGGAGCTGTGATGTACGTTTCCATAGAAACAAAAGGTGATATCTATATTTAAAAAATATTGCACTTTTGGATTTATGAGGATAATGTGTTTATACATCAAATACACAGCCACAAGGCTGTAAATTTAAATTATTTAGTATTATAGTTATACCAATTCTTTTAATTATACGAATCATATGTGATCAATAACAAGAGCAAGTGCAAGTGCATAATTCTGTGCATTTAAACCCAGCCTTCCCACACTTGCAGTTTGTGTAATTGCGCTTTTTGCATGCACATTTAATGAGTTCGTAGCACATCGTTGCAGCGTCTGGCAGTGAACTCCAGACGGGATTCCATTGAGTATTAAATACCCAACCGAAATCTGCTGGTGAAGGGAGTATCGGTTTGTCCTGTGTGCAGACTGCCCAAACGCAGGCTTGATATGTAGCCCGCATCAAATGTTGGTAAAGGGCGTGTTGCGTGTTGGTGGCAATCGATCAATCACGCAGTTGCGTTTGGTGAATAGATCCCGTCTTGTATTATTTATACTCGTTCTGATTGATTTTTTGTCATACATACGTATGACAAATTTTTCCAACGCTTTGAATTCTACACTTTCGATTCCATTTGGGAAGGGATTAAATGGCTGATCGTATACTGCCTTGAAAGTTGATGTGATTTCTGGCATGGCCAACCAAGTTTTCCAAGCAGTTATTTTGCCAATATTTCTGAAGCGGGACACGGTGTCACAGCCACTAAGGGCATGGAACATCGATAAACCCTTTGATTTGTCCTCACCTAACTTTTGGGATATATTATTCACATTAAAATATTTAAAATGTTTTCCAGAACCGAATGCTAACCATATGTTCAGACTGGGATGATTGGATATTAAATAGAAGTATCAGTAACTCCTATCAGTATTACTAAAACGTCTGTATCACCTTTGCTTTCGTTTGTTTAATTTACGTTCCAGTTTGTTATTGCAAAAAACCAACCGACAAGAATGGTGCCACATGGCAACATTTCTGAGCAGATAAAATGGCTTGGTTTCTGCACTGAAACTTAATTCGATTGGTAACATTCCAATGTCTCTAATTGATTGACATTGTCAAGAAAACGCTCATATATTCCGATGATTTCTCCAGAAGCTGGTGTATTGCACGGGTTATTAAGTTTTTCCGCGGAAGTTTTCTGACATATAATACATTTACTAAAGTCTAGAAGGGTCTCCATTGATTTACAAACTCGAGGTTTTAGGTTCAACTACTAGTAAACTATTCTCACCAAATTTATAGTATCATGTTTGTAGGTAAATGGTAATGAATGTTAATACATCACATTGGTAGTAGTGCAGCCCGTTTCAATATTATTCTGCTATTTTTAAAAGCTGTTTTAAAGCTAATACCTTTTGTAGGTATTACGTGGCCTTTTTTGAAATTATAAAAATTTTTATTTTATTTTATAGATTATTATAATTATAGGCTATATAACAATAATTTTATAATGAAAAACAGACTAGCGACAATCGAAAACATTAGCTACCACAAAAATTAAACGTGTAATGAGTTCACACTATGTTCCAGAACAACAGAATAATGTGTCACTAATGTCAGTGATGTCAGTGACAGATGTCTAATGACAGTGATGTCACTAATAACCATCTTCTATTGCTAGACATGTTGTTTATCCCACGTTTCAATCAAAATTACATTAAATATACAACGGTTGCTAGGGAAAGGTCACCTTGTTGCTATGGGAACGTGTACTCGACTTCTATTTTTAAACCAACCCTGTAATATAATCGCAATTTTTCTATATGGCGAGTTTCAATAACAGATACGACCAAAAGTATCCGGTTGCTATGAAAAAGTCACCCTGTTGCTAGGGAAGTAGTCAATTTTTTTGGTACACAGGCTCAGATTAATCTACACATTTTTTTACATATACTGTATAGTCACATTTTCATGCTTTTGTCCGGCAATTAACGATTTTGCTATATTTCAGCCTTAAGCGACCCCACTATTAAGTATCTGACAAAATGCAATTAGTCTTCTAATTTCTTCTAAAAAACATCCACACTCCCCTAAATGTCAAGGTACTGTATCAACAGTCCTACTGTAGATGCTCATCATGGGCATCTCCGGGAGTTTATTCGAAATATGATGGTAAATTAGGAAGATTTTTAAGACTCTCTAAAACCAAATTCGCCACTCAACTGTGTAGGTTATTTGCTTCCGCTGCAGGCCATTTATTCTATTTGATAAATTCACAATATTCTAGAACATTTTGCTTATATCATAAGTATAGCATGCCTGCAGCGGAAGCAAATACATGCAACGTTCGAATGCCCATATCTCAGCTATTTCCCAACCAAATTCAAATGTTTTACATATTTGGAATCCTTGTATGGGTAGCTTTCCATATTTGGAATCCTTGCTCGGCCAGCTTTCCATGGCTTTTCCTGGCTCATTTTCCTGGCTCACCGCTAAGGAGGAGGGAGTTGGGGGCAGGTCAGGTACCTGAATAACGGCACTATATTCAAGGACGTGGTGTTCATGTATATAGTGTCTAACTATCTAGTCAATAAAATACATAGCGATGCATGAGGCACGATTTTTTTACTCGCGATATTTTTACTGTCGATATTTTTACTCTCGATATTGTAAGGCCCCCCTCACACACAGAAACTTGTTGCTGCAACTTGTTTCCGAAACTTGTTTCTGTGTGTGAGGACTCCAGCAACAAGTTTCTGCAACTTGTTTCCGAAACTTATTTCTGTGTGTGAGGGGGTCCAGCAACAAGTTGCTGGAAGTTATATACCCAGCAACCTTTTAAAAAACCTTTTTTACATCCAATTTTTAGATTAGAGGTAATATTCGATAAATTGAGTGATTTGATATTATAATATATAAATGACTGGACATGTTAGCTATTTGTTTTGAAATAATTGTTATTTTCTTGAGCAACAAGTTTCTGTGTGTGAGGGGGTCCAGCAACAGGTTGCTGAAACAAGTTTCGGAAACAAGTTGCAGAAACAAGTTGCAGCAACTTGTTTCTGTGTGTGAGGGGGCCCAGCAACAGGTTGCTGAAACAAGTTTCAGAAACAAGTTGCAGAAACAAGTTGCTCCGTGTGAGGGGGGACTTACTCGTAATATTTTTACTCTCGATATTGTTACTCGTAATATTTTTACTCTCGATATTGTTACTCGTAATATTTTTACTCTCGTTATTGTTACTCGTAATATTTTTACTCTCGATATTTTTTACTCTCAGCTCAGGATATTATCGATATTTTTCAACACACAATATTTTTACTCGGGATAATTTTCATGTGTCAATATTTGTCAACATAGCCGATTTAAATAATAACAAATGTAACTTAAATGTAGGGCCTACAGTACTATTATTTTACATAACAAAAATGGCAAAGGCGGTATTTAGTTAGGCTTAGTAGCATAAAATGAATAATGAAAAAGAACACAATGTCAATGAAAGTATGTAGGCCTCTATATCTCTATCTCCATCATCTATCATCACGTTCTAGAACGTATAGTATTTATACAGTTTGTTTCATACCTTGTCGAGTACAAGATTCTAGACCCCCTTCAATCTGGCTTCCGAAAGGGCTTCTCTGTAGAGACATGTCTACTGTTCCTGAATGACGTCATCAAAACATCTGCAGACAATGGCATGGTGACTGGTGTTATACTAATAGACCTTCGCAAAGCATTTGACACCGTCAGCCATGAAATCCTTCTAAAAAAGCTATCACTAATAGGCTTTAAATCATCAGCAGTAGCATGGTTCCACTCGTATTTGGAGAATAGAAAACAGGTTGTCTGTGTTGGGGGGGTATGTTCAAGTGAAGCGATAGTAGATACAGGAGTACCACAAGGAGGTCTATTGGCAGTTTTGCTCTTCTTAATATATGGAAACGACATAAATATGGCCATCAACCCGGCTACATGCTTCTCTGGATCAAATCTACAGTCATTGAGACCCAAAGATGAACTCCATAGCGTAAACCTAGAACCCCAAACAGAGTCGGATGTAACTTCTACAGAACCACATACTTTGTCCCTGAAGCTAGCCGATGATGCCAACCTCATTGCCTCCCACCAAAACCCATCAGCTGTTGCAAATACGCTAGAAATTATGCTAGACAAAGTATACTCATGGGCTACTGAAAACAAATTAAGTTTGAACTTCGAAAAAACTAAAAGCATTCTTTTTGGAACTCACCAGCGACTAAACAACGCTCACCCGCTCAATATTACATGCGCTGGGATCCCTATTGAAGAAAAAAAACTGTGAAATATTTAGGGTGTTTCTTGGATGCCAACATGTCAGGCGATTCAATGGCAGCAAAAGTTATAAAGAAATGCAACTCAACTCTACGATTCCTTTACCGACAGGGGTCTATACTCGATTATTACACCAAAAGGTTGCTTTGTAATGCTCTAATTCAACCTCACTTGGACTTTGTATCATCCTGCTGGTACTATAGCACAAGCAAAGGTCTACAGAACCAACTACAGACACTCCAACGGAAGTGCATACGATTCTGCCTGGGACTGCACCACCGGACACACATAACGCAAGACCACTATATAAAAATGTCATGGCTAGCTATTGACACTCGTGTTGAACAAAGCATATTATGTCACATGTATCGTATTAGTCGCGGCCTATCCCCACCATATCTCGAGAACTTAGTTATTTTCGACCCAACTGGAATTAACCTTCGTAGGAGCGAGAATCGAGCCGTAATCCCCTCACGCAGAACTGCTGTTGGGTGTGAAACGCTGTCATTCTTAGGCCCGAGTCTATGGAACTCCATGCCCAATAAACTAAAAAGTAAAATATTCCTGGAGTCATTTAAACATGGGATCAAAAACCACTATTTTAATATGCGCTAACAACAGCATGATATGATGTACGTACTATGATATCCTAACTCCTAATTATTAGTGATATGATGCTAATTTATAACAGCTGTCTTAACAAACGGCCTGTGATATGGTGCTGGTCAATAATTCTAGAACCCTATAAGCCCTAACCCCCTTTAAATATGTATTTTTTAATATACTATGTATTTGTATTACTTTCTTTTTTAATCTTAGTTATGTGCATGTTGTTTTATACTTCAGTGTATTTACGAACTCTTATAATTGCGTTATTAACAAATGCCCTTACTTGCGGGTACCGATAAGCTGGCTCTATGCTATTATAAATATTATAGTGATATGATAACTGATTAATGATAATATAAATAACTCTTAAAACTCAGTATCTTATAGTATACTATGTATTTTAACTTTTGGTATATTTATAGTGTATTTTATAAGTATTTTAACTAAGTATTTTATATTTCGGGTGTATTTAACAGGCTCTTTTAATAACTTCTTCAACGAATGGCCTTAATGAACAGCCGTCTTGGATTAATAATGTAGTAACTGTATAGTACTGTATGTAAGAACCTTATTCAGAACCTTATTCTATTTTATCTCCATTAACATACAGTATTTATATTTTAATGTACGTCCTTTTACTGTGTATTTCCCTACACATTTCGGGTAATAATTTCGTTAATATTTTGATTGTTGCTGGGAATGGATAATTAAATTCGTACAGTAAGTACGAATTTAAATCGTTCATAATTAATCTATTGTAATTTTTATTTAAATCCGTGTAATCTAGTAATCTGTGTAATCTAGTAATCCGTGTAATCTGTATCATAATTAATCTATTGTAATTTTTATTTAAATCCGTGTAATCTAGTAATCTGTGTAATCTAGTAATCCGTGTAATCTGTATCATAATTAATCTATTGTAATTTTTATTTAAATCCGTGTAATCTAGTAATCTGTGTAATCTAGTAATCCGTGTAATCTGTATCATAATTAATCTATTGTAATTTTTATTTAAATCCGTGTAATCTAGTAATCTGTGTAATCTAGTAATCCGTGTAATCTGTATCATAATTAATCTATTGTAATTTTTATTTAAATCCGTGTAATCTAGTAATCTGTGTAATCTAGTAATCCGTGTAATCTGTATCATAATTAATCTATTGTAATTTTTATTTAAATCCGTGTAATCTAGTAGGTACGAATTCAAACCGAATCTAACTCATTTATTTTATTTCGTATGTAACTTCGTGTAATCTTTATATCGATGATTGTGTATTTCTGATACTCTGCGATGCCAATCAATACCACACATAGACCACACTACAATCCCCCACAGCTCTATACTAAATGTTATATTACTCCGACCACTCCCCTCGAACACATTCCTACTCCATTTTACACACGCCTACTAACTACACATTTACCACTACCGACAGACAATTACCACACCGACCATACCGATAACCTCCTCGCCTTAAGGGGACCCCCATGAAAACGAGACCATGTCTCTTGGGGTTATCCCCGACATCATCTAGACTCACACTCACCATAACTACTGTATAATGGATTATCTTGTTATCTTGTTCCTTCCGGTAATGTTTAATTATGCAGATTTAATTTACTTATTTGATGTCAATTAAACAATTTCAATTTCAATTTCAATTTCATCACTATCTAATGTAAATAGAATTACAGCTGCATGAATTCACTCATCGCTGTTTAGCAACTCCACCAAGATCATCACAGAAGTCGTAAGGTCGTCTCCTTTCTAGGAATGGTTCGATGG
Organism: Nemertoderma westbladi; assembly: GCA_032718475.1. NCBI lineage: Eukaryota > Metazoa > Xenacoelomorpha > Nemertodermatida > Nemertodermatidae > Nemertoderma > Nemertoderma westbladi. Next base: position 56,335 of record JAUCBJ010001353.1, on the reverse strand, counting down.
CGGAGGCCAATAGGAGGAGGTTATTCTCCTCCCACCAGGGTCCCATCAGCTGTGCGGCTATGGGTAGACCAGATTCCTCCCCATAGGCTACAGGCACGGTTATTGCGGGACAACCAGTTAGATTGGCTAAAAAGGCGAACCTCATTGTTTGGCTGAGAGTGGCGAGACTGGAGAACCCACAGGTTGAGTGACGCCGTTGTATGGCGGTAGCCGTGCAGGCAGTTCCGGGCATTAGGATACAATGGACTCCGTCCTCCTTGAATAAACGCCGGAGCCAACCCATCGTGAGTGTCCGCTGACGGCACGCTTGCATATACTCCTGGGTGCTGGTCCCGTCTACGAAAGAGATACTCATTTGCGTTTCTGGGTTTAGTAAGCGGACCTGGCGCGACGAGAATGTTGAGAAACTGGAGGCCATTTCGCAGCCAATACAGAATATTTGTGCTATTCGTGACTCTTCTAAATCCGGTATTGTAATTTCAACTATTTTAGCTTTGAAATTCACTTCAAGATATTTGGCAACATCGAGAATAGCCTTTGTTATTTCAGGGTCTACACCTCTCGTTATGTATTGCTTATCTATGGCTATAGTAAAATTCTCTAAATGATTAGGAACTGAAATCACCTGTAAGGAGGGAGTAACAGCTGGTTGAACTCTCCCCGGGTGGTATGCGGGGTCTGGACCGGCGCACAGCCAGAACGACAGTGCAGCGTCCCGCACGGTAGCGGCGAGAAAGCCAGCGCTACCCACCGTAAACGCGAGATTCCGGGGCCCCAGACTGACTCGCCCGAAGCTAGGCTTGAGTCCGACGACGCCGCACATACTGGCGGGTATCCGGATGGAGCCGCCCCCGTCCGACCCGACGGCGACCGGACACAGACCCCAGGCGACGGCGGCGGCTGACCCAGACGAGGAGCCCCCTGTGTAGTGCCGGCTACCCGTACCCGACCGGTAAGGGTTGCGTGCCAGTTGCTTAGGGTTGCACCCGCTAGTTCCTATTCCCAGCTCGTGCATACAAGAGGTTCCCAGGATTATGGCTCCTGCTTTCCTTAGCCTACCCACGACTAGATTATCTTGTTCGCAAACGGTAGACCCGCCTAGAAACGAAGTACCTTGACGGTGAAGATATCCCATTACTTCAAACTCTTCCTTTACAGCCACTGGTATACCATCAAACACCGATAGAGGGCGGCCATATTGGAATCGGAGTGTGGACTCTTTTGCCTGCTCTAGAATATATATTTTGTTATATTGTGACAATGGATTAACAGGTTCATTACTTAAGGAATCGTTATACAAATAATCTAAAACTAAATTAGCTATCTGAAGTGGTGTATATTTCCCTGTTCGGTAAGCATTGGAGTAATCTTGAATTGTTGTCAAGGGGAAACCCAAGTCTCGAGGTTTATCTAGACAATCCACCACTCGACTTATATCATTGGCCGTTGGCTCGTTATCAACATTAGCAATGTTGCCAATGAACGGCTCTATTGGGAAGAATGTCGGAATGTCATCTATAACTTTGTCCAATAGCGCGCTGACATTGTAGGTCCGTCTTGCTATAGGTCTTACAATTCGACCAAATATTCCAGAATTTAGCCACGCAGCGAGGCGCAGTTTCTTCCCAGATAATTCAATGTTGGGAACTTGAACTTGTAGTTCTTGCTTAGTTCGCGGCATTTTGGAAAATATTCGATTATTATGTAGGTATATAAGTGCTACTCCAGAGATTCCTAAAGCACTGCAGATCAGGACTTTTTTCGAAGTCAAGAAGTCGCCACGATAATAATCCATAAGTATATTACACCTTTATAACGAATAATTAAATAGATATATATGTATTATATGCTTGATAATTATAGTATGTATATATGTACAGGATAGTCTATATCAATACGAATAAAGAAAATCTATAAATTTTAATTTCAATGGCCTTTAACTGCGGCCTATTTTTACACAGATGAGATTAACCTGATCAAGTATAAATCTTTAATTAGGCGGCTCGCCCCGCAATTATATTTCAAGTTTATATTCTGAAAATCATTTAAGAAAATTATTATTGTTTGTCTTATATTTGTAACATAAAATATATAATTTAATAATAACTAGAACGCCATCAAGATGGCTTTAAACGAACCTGTCTTACACGGACTCCAAGAAACAGATGGGATTGGAAGATGCAAACCAAGAATGACTTGCATCAACCAAAAAACTGCCTCCCATCTAATGTAATACACATTCGCCTAGGCAAACAAATCATAATCACAATTACTACGATGATGTGTGAAATGGTATCCATATCCGCAACCTGAGAAACGGCCCAAAAGAGCAGTTTATTCTGCGGAGGGGTCTTTTCTGTATTAGATAAATAAAATAAAGAACACTATAATTACAGTATTTATACCTGATACATTCTCAGTTAGCCTAATAAAAACATCGGAGCAACCAATATAATGTACATGTACAAGCATCCTATGAAAGTTTGTGAAATGTTCCCTTAAGTCTACCCAACAGCCGTTGGTACCCGGCTGGCAGCCACCCTGGTTCAGTTTTATGGTTTTGTTAGTTTAATCGACAGCTGTTGTAAACGTCCCAGATATACAAAACCTACTAAGCCTTTGCATTACAATTGAGCTTAGCCTAAGTTGATGACAGTATTATAACGATGACAATTAGGCCCTATAGATACATACGATATATAAATGATGTACTGCTTGACATTACACTAACTGGCTGAATAGAGATAGAACTATAATAATACGTTTGGCATTCTGTCAGATTTCAGTAGTAAGTAACCTCATAATAATTGCTAAATATCAATCACCTGAAAAACATTTCAAGCAAGGGAGTTGTGGGTATTTAATTTCGCGTTCAATAATGTTGAAAATATGCAAATATTTCGAATATCGCACTTCGAATCGTTCCCAACTTTTTTATTCAACAACTAGACAACAATTGATAAATACTTGCGTTTACAATTTTACAATGCATGCAAGTGGTTTCAAGCCATTTGGTGAACATACATAGTGAGTGATATAGTGACATATATAGGTAAATATATCCATCGTGTTTTTGCCGGCCTCAGCTTTAGACAAAAACTACCCAGTCTAAAGACAGGTTCGTTATAATTAATAAATTTATTATTGCATTTATTACTCAATACCCTGGAATATAGGATAGTACAGTATAGTAATTCAGTGACACGACCCCCATCCCCCTCATGCTCATTATTCTACAAATTTTAATGATAAGATAATTGATATTATACAGTAAGTAGCCATACCTATATAATGCAATGTCTATATACTGTAATATTATTATTACGTAGTTGTTTATATCCAATAGATAGTTTTATACAGTATAGGATTACCCCTAAAGCTTTGCAGCTTATTTATTTTATGTTACTTGGTTACAAATACAATATTACACTACGCTAACCTAAAACCAATATAAACGTAATTACACTATGTACATGTACAACTTTACCGAGAGCGTGGCGATGTCCGACTCAACGATAAGGATGTAATGTACATAACAATTTATTATAAAACGTAATTACAGTATAAATAGTAAATAATTAATAAACTAATAACTTACTGTAGGACTATTGTACCTATGCGCATGTGTAACACCATGAAAATTTTGAACGCCAATATCCCTGCTATTTTTTCAACAAAATTAAGATTGTGTTACATTTTTGGAATCCTTGATGGCCAGCTTTCCATCAGTACCAACAAAATCACTATAAAGCTAAAGAATAACTGCGGTGATGCTGGTGAAATCTAGACGGAGACATTTTTAAAGAATATTTTAGCAAAAAGAATAAATTATTTTTAGCTATAAAATTTCTGGCTGACCCACTAAGGATTGTTTCAAATTCCATGCATCCATTTCACGGTAAAGATTTGTAGTTAAATTTACGGGTTGACGCATGTCACTGAATCGCGACACTATAATCCAGGGCATTGTGTAATATTGTTGTTAGTTAATTAATAACTTATATAAATTAATTAATCCGTAATCATAAAAATAAGTAATCTATAAAATGTCGAGTAGGGCCTACATACTGTACAGTACAACATATTTAAAGAGACAGGGGGGGGGGGGGGGGGGACTGGACGCAAAACGCAAAATTCTCAATTTAGGGAAAGGAGCAGGTTACAGTGGCATGTTATTTTAACCAAAACATTAAACTAAACACAATAGAACAGGTTCCAGTTTTATTTTTGAGAGTAATCATCTATTATTTGCGTCGAAATTCCCCTGGAGAGGGATGAATTTTCATTGCTTCCCAGTTTCCCTCCCTATCTGGATTTAAATGAATGAATACATTGTAATAAACAGCAGTGAATTACTAGTGCTGTAGCAGCAATATTGCAAGTCCGTACAATTTGTTGGTGAGAACCCATTGCTTATAATATAGCACTGACACCATATGGCGGGTTGTGTATAACTAACTATAATCCCATGAACTGCATGCATTCAGCTTATTATTACTGTGCTTTAGTAAGGCTTGGTTTAAATTCTGGCACTATTGTACGGTTATACCACAACTGTTGTTATCAGTAACAGATCTACAAAGATGTAAACAAACACACCCGTATTTAAATAAGGGTTCGTAAGTATGTATGTAAATAATGTTAATCGGCAAATAAAATGTATAGTTCCTTTGTAAAATAAAAACCCTTATTTAAATGTTTGGGGTTGGGGTAGTCCAGCAGATATGCAGCTTTTCAGTGAATTCTTGTATCGTTCCTTTGGTTAATACAGTAATAGTCAGATAGTGACGCACATTGACCGCAAGTGAAAATGGTATGTTCGGACCGCAAGTGAAATAAGAAATAATGTATACTTTATTATTTTCGTTAGAAAACACCGCTACTGTACCTGCTCTTTTCCCTTAATATTTTTAGTTATATTTTTAGTATTATTCAACTACCTGTACCCCCCCCCCCCCCCAAATTTTTCTACAAATCGTAGTGAGGATTGCATGAAATTTGAAACAAAGATAGTTTCACCTCCCTCCTCCTTCCTGGGTGAGCCAGAATTTTTATTTTTGCTTTCAATCTTTAGCTACAAGCGTTTGAAAAAGGTGTCTCCCGTGATATTTCACCAGTTACACTGCAGTTATTCTTGAATCTTATCGCGATTTGTTGGTACCAGTAGAAAGCTGGTCGTGCAAGGATTCCAGAAGTGTAAAATAAAAACATTTGAATTTGGTAGAGAAATAGCCGAGATATGGGCATTCGAAAGTTGCATGTATTTGCTTCCCCCGCATGTCATTTATTCTATTTAATAAAATAAATACATCATATTCTGGAACGTTTTGTTTATCCCATACGTAGCTGGGCAACAATGCAATGCTTCTTTAAACATATTATTATGAAGCTATTTATTGTTTTCGTTCTTCGGGGGGAATGGGCAAGACTATTATTTAATATTGTATAATCCGGTTTACTTATTGTCATTTATCGATGATTACATTGGTGAACTATAGTTTTAAACGCTCAATTAATGATAATATAAATTCATATTATTGTATTATTGTTATTTGGAGCTATTCATTCATAAACAAAATGTTCTAGAATATAGTGTTTTTATTTAATAAAATAAAACAGCCTCGCGCAGGTGCAAAACCATGAAACTTTTGAACGCTCATATCTCAGCTACAGTATTTCACAACCAAATTCAAATATTTTTACATTTTTGGGATCCTTGCATGGTTACAGTAGCTTTCTATTTCTACCAACAAATCACGATAAGGTTCATGAGTAACTACAGTGTAACTGGTGAAATATCACCGGGGACACCTTTTTCAAACGCTTGTAGATAAAGATTGAAAGCAAAAATAAAAATTCTGGCTCACCCAGCAAGGAGAAGGGAGGTGAAACTACTGTATCTCTGTTTCAAATTTCATGCAATCTCATTACGATTTGTAGAAAAATTTGGGAGGGGGGGGGGGGGGTCCAGGTACTTGAATAACGACACTATATTCCAGGACATGTGTATAGTAAGTACTGTAGTATGTTATTACTAAAATTATTTAGAGGTTTAATTATTTAGAGCAGCAGTAGTTCCAGTACTCCTCTACGGGAGTCCATGCTGGGCTCTAACTGCTGAGGACACCAAATCTCTGGATGGCACATTCACAAGAATGCTACGCCGGGTTCATTGTGTCAAGTACAATGCACACATCTCCAACCAGACACTATATAACATTGGAGGTGTCTCATTGGTTCCCCCAAGCTAGACACTAGAACAAAGTCGCCTCCGCTTTGCAGGACATTGCTTTCGCCGTTACGACCAGCCAGTGCATTATCTTGTACTTTGGCAGCCTCATGGAGTGAATAAGCATGGTGGACAGCCCATGACTTTCTTGAGACGCATCTTAAAGGACACTGGCCTTGAAGATGCGGATGATCTAGCAAATGTCATGGGTGATAGGGAGTTGTGGCGGTGCAATTTTGTTGACAAGCCGGCACTGCATTCTTAAAAATCCAGCTGCAATGCAGCATGCCGATCCTAGTAGTAGTAGTAGTAGTATTACTAAAATACAATAATGGATTTAAAATGCAATTGTTTGTGAGATAGAGTGTGGTAATTGATGCAATTCGCACCCCAGTGAATTAATATATTTTCTCGGCGAGCTAACAATGTTAATTATCAATTAAGGGAAAGGAACATGTTACCTACAGTATACATATACATCCAATAAGACGGTTTGATCTTTTTATTCGGGAGTTATCCAAACATTTTCCCCGCCCTTAAATATTATTTTCAAATCCGGTCTTTCCACTGAACCCCATACAATATTATATTGCCTACTTTGCAAAGCTGAGCCCAACAAAAGTTATAAAATACATGAAACCACTCATATTCTCACCCATAACACCAATAATAAATTCCCAGGTGTTTGACCTATGTAATATTCAACGCACGACTCACGAGATCCGCGCGATGACTTTACAGCTTTTGAGATATTATTTGCGGAGAATAAATAGAACATGGAGAACTCGTAGCCGGTATATGTGAAACTGTTAGAGCAATCTTACTACAAGTTTATCACAGGCCTAGGTATATTGAATATTATGCAGATTCCACTTGGGCAGTTACCTGCGCGCCTATTGACAGCTATATTATTGTAAGTCAAAAGAGCAGACCTTTTTTTAATGTAATAGGTATACTGCTGTACTGGTCAAGGAATTGATAAAAATAGGTGAGCTCTTCAACTATCTATCCCATTCAATTCACACACTAAAGCAGGAAATTTGAATTCACCAAAGAGCAAAACTGGTTTAATGTTTAATGTTTTGTTTAATGTATGTTTAATGTTTAATGTAAATAGGGCGTGAGGAAGCAAATGCTTTTAAAGCCCGTACACACAATAAATAAAATTAACGGAGACATATGTAAAATATATATATGAAATTGTACTGTACACATAAATAAAATATTGACTGGGTTAAAACACAGGGTTTTAGGTAAAACTGAACGTAATCGGGACCGCACAAAGTAGTATGATAATAGGCTGGGAAAAAAAGCGTTAGTTCAAATTAGTATTAAAATTTTTATTAAAATTCCCGGTCAGGATAGTCCATCGGCATGTATATAAGTTTATAAATTAATCTCAATACCGGGTCCGGGTGTATCAGCTTCATCAGGCCAAATTACAAAATTATAATATAAAATTCATGTCAGGAATAAAAGGCAAATAAAAAGTATTATGAACTAGGTATTGTGGTATATAAAGTTAAAAACAAAATTAGAGATTTGGGGTATAACAGTGGACAATTAAAGCTATAGTAAATTATAGAAAAAATGCAATGCAGCAACAGCAACTGAGGTAGTAAAAAATCAAACGATTATTGGGAACATGGTGTAAAATAAATAAATAAATAAAAATTATATATAGGTAAAAAGTTCTGTATTAGGTGTTGTCTCCCAAAACAACAAATAACAGTTCAATAAAGATAGTTATATTATATTATATTATCACTGTACAATTAGTTAGGATATAGTATAAACTTTAAAAATACATTGCAGCAGCGTATAGTATAAACTTTAAAAATACATTGCAGCAGCGGAGAGGGTAGGGAGAAGTGTGAATCTGAGAGTGTGTGTTTGTGGGGAGAGGGGGGGGGGGGGGGGGGGGGGTGATGAACAAATCATGTCCACCAGGAAGGGGTGAACTTAGTAGGCCTTAACTAGGCCTACTCCGACTCGTAGAGTACCAACTGTACGAGTGTGTAATGTCGGACTTCTACCGGTGCGGGTGCCGGGGTGGGGTACCGTATATCAGACTGGCTGGCAGTGGCAGTGGCAGTGGGTCAAGCGGTAGTTTCAAATACTGTCAAAAAGTAAACAGAAAAAAACGTTGTTAAATTGTTCAGCGTTCAGGGAAGAATAGTCTGGTTTGAGTGGTACCCGTACCGGTAGTACTGTAGTAGTTAGTCAGTTAGTTGTTGTACCGGTACAGGTAGGCCTACTTGTTCTGTAAAAAAAGCCTAAAATATTAAAAAAAAATAAAAGTTCTGTTCAGTAAACAAGTAAAAAAAGACAGAAATAAAGCTATCTTTCCTACATAAGATTACCTGTACACTGGTACCCGTCTATCCTTCTTACTGTCTTATATATACTATTTCTTCTGGTTCTGAAAGCCTACCTGTTCTGCAGTTCTGTATAGGGTACACTATACGTACACTGCGTCGGAACGGTACATCTTAACATCTTTAACACTAATCGGTACAGACTTGTGGTCTTTACTAAATGGTACATGTGTGCTACAATTTGTAGTCATGTATGTCAATTGCATTTACTAAGTAATTTCAATAGGCCTATATGGTTCATTTGAGCTGTAAAACTAAATTAAAACTAAATTAAATTTGCATTTATTTAACTGTCTAACCAGGCAGCCAGACTGCAGACTGTCATCCTGAACTGAACACAATGTTGTTTTCAGATCTGCAGATCATGATCAGGGTGATTTATCACATATTTCTCCCAAATAGACTACTTTAAACATACAGAAGATATTAGAGATCGCCTAACAAAACTGGCACAGCCCATCCATATCGTTAGTTCCTGATATTTTAGGGGAAAGGAGCAGGTTACAGTGACTACCGGTAATTATTCTAACCAAAACAATAAATGACTGTTAATTCACAATTCTTGTAAGAATATTATCAAATCGTAGACAGCGAATTAGAAATTTGAATCGTTGAAAGCCAAGAGTAGCTTTAAAGAATGGTGGTCCATGAATCGGATGCCAGAGCTCTTGAATGTTTTGATGTGCACTTTTATATACTCCTGCCATTATCAGTACAGCCAGGCTCGCTTTTAGCTCAACAAATGAAAACTGAATGAATGTTTTCCAAGTTTTTCACCTAGGATTCGACATTTTCTATTGGTCTCACGCAATATGATGTAAATAATTTCAATTGTAAAAAACATAAAAAAACTATCAAGTTCCGTTATTGGGTTTTGTAAAACTCTAGGTACAACTCTGACAATATCTATCCGTGATTTCTTTCTTGGTTTGGGTTCTGATTCAACATACTCATCACCAGAACGTGCTAAAATGATATTTTCATTTGTGCCGTGGTAATGTGGATATAGATTCTCCTGAATCAGACTCACTATCACTACCACCACTACAGCTGCTCTCGATCTCAAGTTCAAAATCACTATCACTCAATAAACCTGAAATATTATCAATGTTTGAATCACAGTCATTTTCACTTTCCTCAATAAGCCTAATATTTTCTTCCCCTTCACTTGCTTCATCAGATGAACCTTCACTGCCATCATGAACATCTTCGCCAAATATTATATGATGTTCTAAACTACGCCAAACTCTGGACATTTACGGAAACCGGGTGGGTACGTACATATAGAAATAAAATAATAAAACGTACAACCTACACAATGATCTTGCAGACTTACTGACTGACATATATGATTTCGTTTTGTCAAGTAATAATTCTTATTGTAATTGTAATAATGTAAAGACCCAATCAAAATTGACTTTGATTAAATTTATGGTTGGGGAAATCGCCAATAAGATAATTTTTCAGATGGGCAGGTGCCTCAGAATTAGCTATTGAGTGTTGTTGTGTAGCATGAATGTGTAGCTCTTACCTAAAACATCAATATTACTTTACTGACTGTATATAACCTGTTTCTGCATCATATTGAACACAACCCCTCACTCTATAACAACAATTTCATATGTGATTATATGGAGAACTCAAGACTACATTTTGTAGTTGACATGTACCTTTGGAGGTTTTCTATTCTCAGTGGTGTATAAATAGACATTTATGGTCATAGGAATGTTTAAGCATATATTTAATGCCTTAATCTAGGGATAGATGGCGCCTGGAGTATTAATTCCAAAATTTCTTTAACAAACTTGATGCTGAAACATTTCGGACTACAAAATGTAGCACACATGTACGTATTAGTGTTAACTAACGGGCAATACCTCAATACGGTACGAAATATGCAACTAACTATCGATACTTCTTGCGCATTGGTCGTCACTAAATCACTATTCCTTAATATATGCTTGGAGAACGGGGCCTTCATCAAGGCTTTCTTGGAAGATTATCTTCAAAACAACTCAGATTTCCTTGATCAGTTCGTCGTTAGAAAATGTAATGCAAGTCAAATAACTAAATGGTTGCAGATGCTGTTAGGTGGCTGCGGGGCGGGTGCCGATAGTGGTTCCACTTCCACTGAAGAGGAATTAAACTTAGTTTGTAACTCAAGTAAGCACCGGTACCTATATATCTGTATGTGTATCTTATCCTGTGTTCGACCATTTTACTAATGAAAGTCACTATGCAATCACAGCGCTGTGGTCAAGTGTATCTGTGCACCGGGACTAAGTTCATCAGTTCTTATTTCTATCTTCATGATATTTTGCACACAGTCATACAGTCAATTCAATTTTTATTTAATAATTAATATGTATCAACTGTACATGTAAGTACTGTAAATAAACTATTCATTTTAATTATTTTACTAATTCTACTGTAGTGAGTCATTGTGCCTGTATAGTATACCAATACCAGTATCTGTATTTTTATTATAACATTACATTGCCAGATGTGTTCATATTTATGTCATTCTACTATACCGCTATGTGCAAAAATTAATATTTTATTGTTATTCTGGCGATATTCATAAATCATAACATAGCATACACAAGTTTATTTTGCTCATTTTTAATAGTTGTGTGCGGTGAGTTTGGCGCAATTTAAATTTGTATCTTCGTTTTCTAGATGCCGGTATACAATCTTCTTCGCAACACCAAATCCGTAACGTAGCAGACAATGCGCGGTCGACATACAGAAACAGGGCTAGTGGTCTTATATCTTCCAACATACACCGTCCCAATAGGTCGCTACCATCCTCTCGGTCTCGTCGATACAATCCTACCACCCCCATTAATCGTGGCCTTCCTAGATCCAGGTAGGCAATGTCCCTAATGATAAAGGTGGGACCTGTCCCCACATGATCCAGGTAGGCAATGTCCCTAATGATCCAGGTGGGCACTGTCCCACATGATCCATGTAGGCACTGTCCCACATGATCCATGTAGCGATGTAGGCACTGTCCCACATGATCCAGGTGTAAAGCTGTCTCACATGATCCAGGTGGGAACTGCCCCGCTGAGTCCAGTGGGGCACATACATTAGATTTTAAGAAGTGGCTACTGACCGCGACCGCACTTGACCTGACCCTCTAAATACTCAATATTCGATTTATATTTTACTTGTGTATTGTTATCGGACCCTTATTACCACAAATAAGTAACCTGCATAATATTGTAACATGTGTTAACTTTCGCATATTGTTTTGGTTCCCCCAACACGCCTCTGTAACCTGCTCCTTTCCTTTACTAACCTGCTCCTTTAAATGGCAATGGTTGGGTCAATGGGTCCGGTCAAAATGGCAATGGGTCCGGTCAACCGGACCGGTCAAAATGGCAATGGGTCCGGTCAACCGGACCGGTCAAAATGGCAATGGGTCCGGTCAACGGGTCCGGTCAAAATGGCAATGGGTCCGGTCAATTGAGCAATGGGGTCCGATCAGTTTGCCTTTGCCTAGATTTTACGTTTTTTATTATCTTATGATTGTTGCAGATTTCCCAACCGTCGACAACCTGTCACTGTTACCTTAAGTGGCGGTGATCCCTTAGTGGACACTGATCCTCCTGCTGATGACACCAGTGGTGCTGGTTGTCTCACAGATACTCAACCTTCGGATGTTCCATTTCAGATTGGCGCTCCTGCTATCTCCTCCCATCGGCGCGCGGTAGACCCAACCCCATTATTACCAGCAACGTATCCCCAACATCAACCGCTTCCACCCAAAACCAAGGTAACCTTAGCGACATTATCTGCCAGCGGCGAGTTTAACGACGATGTTGTGAACTGGCCCGCGAACATCGATTCGTCTCGCCTGAAACTCGTTAAAAGCGAAAACAACGAGGAGTTGACGTATCTCGATGTATTACCCGATGAACCAACTCAACTCTCCACTAATGATTACGCTTCTATGGTAACGCCATCTGTAAATATTTTCCCAGATCTAACTCAATCGAATCAAACGGTTGGTCGTTCTGGCAATTTCGAATCCGGGACAGCCTGTTATGGTACCGGAAGTGGCGGTAATGCTACCGGAAGTACCGAGTATGCTACGGGAAGTACCAAGTATGCTACGGGAAGTACCGATTATGCTACCGGAAGTACCGAGTATGCTACGGGAAGTACCGATTATGCTACCGGAAGTACCGAGTATGCTACGGGAAGTACCGATTATGCTACCGGAAGTACCGAGTATGCTACCGGAAGTACCGATTATGCTACCGGAAGTACTGGTTATGGTAACAATTCCGGTTACCGCGTTCGCCGTGATACTTCCACGGTTTATAGTAAACCCTCCAAAGTCTGTGATCCTCAGATATCATCGGTGCCATCTGGCCCTAGTGAACCTGGTAAGTAGCGCACTAATTCCTTCAAACAGTGTTTATAATAATTTGTAAATCTATTTCAACTAGATTCTCTTAATTCACTTAAAAAGATTTGAATTTGCCCCGCCAGTACAAATAATATTCCTATACCGCATGTTTTACCCAATGTTTTACTCCATTCGCTTTTACTCAAGTATAAAACGGTTTGCTAAGTCTGATTCCATGTCGTTGCATGTTGGGTTGAACCTTATCAAATATTTACATTAGTTTCAACTTAAAGTGGCTGTTGTAATGTATCGATATCGTGGGAGAATGTGGATGCGGTTCGGCCATATTCGATTTCTTAGGGTTTTTCATTTCCTGAATATTATCAATGTCACTTTATATTCTTTTCAAATCGCAAAACGGATTGGCGAGGTCTTTTTTAGTTTTCGAGTTATCGTTCTTTCCGTCTACCAGTTTGTCCATCAAAATTTAGAAGACATACAGAGAAACAAACCGTCAGACAGACTAGATACCACTAAACAGTAAAACTGACGTCGGAAATGAAATTACCGACCCTGACAACCCCGATATTGATATATAATGTTAGTGAGTTGCTTTGAAGCCAGTGCCAAACATTACTAACCGCTTAACAGAACACAGACAGACATGTTTGGGCGGGAAGGGAACTATCCCTGAATTACATTTTTCGATTTTTCAATTTATCAAAATACTACAACAAAGTGGCGCATCACAACAATTATATACAGCGCCCCATACACACCTTCCCAGCTCCTCGGGATGTAGCATTTTCAATACCTGCGTTATTTTTCCACCTTCGACGCAACGCACGGTTATTGGCGGATACCACTAGATAAAGAAAGCCAACCACTAACAACTTTTCTTCCTCCATATGGGCGCTACATGTACTTACGTGCTCCTATGGGACTCTCATGTTCCGGAGACGAGCACTGTCTCCGTGGTGATTCTGCTCTTGAGGGTCTACCAAATATTAAGAAAATAGTAGATGATATCATTGTTTATACTACTACTTTTGAGGAACATGTTTCCATAGTAACAGAACTCTTCTCTCGTTGTCGCAACTCTGCTATTACACTTAAGCCCACCAAAGTAGTTTTCGCACAGTCAAGCGTTCAATTCGCAGGGTATTGGGCGCAATGGTATTAAGGCCGACCCCAATCGAGTCTCAGCAATCTCTAACTTTCCAATCCCAACAAACATTAGTGAGCTACGCTCATTCTTCGGTCTCGTTAACCAGTTTGGCGACTTTACTTCTACAGTTGCAGCAGCTGCTTTTCCTTTACGTCCACTACTTCAGAAGCATAATTCTTTCCTCTGGATGGATACCCATACCGAAGCATTTAATGCTGTTAAGGATGCTTTAGTTTCGCCCCCCGTTCTGCAATCATTCGATCCCAAACTGCCAACTCTTCTGCGTACAGACTGCTTCTCGTCTCAAAGGCTTGGGTTATGTCTTACTACAAAACTATGCCTGCTGGTTCCAACTCACCCCCTTCTTGGCGTCTCATTCAATGTGGCTCACGTTTCGTATCGGACACGGAGTCACGATATGCCATGATTGAGTTAGAACTGTTGGCAGTTGTATGGGACATTTTCAAGTGTAGACTATATCTATTGTGGCCCACAATTCTCGTCAAAAGAGTTTAACGACTTTCTCTCTGAATGGTCTGTAACTCCACGTGTTTCCTCACCAGAATTCCCCCAATCAAATGGACATGCTGAATCGGCAGTCCACGCAATGAAGTCTCCTATAAAAAAGTGCCAGACTGCTTCGGGGCACCTTGACCAGGTCGCTTTCGCAGAGGCAATATTGGAGTGGCGCAATACACCGGCAGCCTGTGGTGCGTCCCCCGCACAACTTCTCTTCGGGCGTCCAATGAGATCACGCGTGCCAATGCATTGTACCTGTTATAAGCCAAATTCGAATGCTGATGCTGATTTTCGGGCCAACCTCATCCGGCAAGACGTAACTTTCCGTTATAACCTGTCAGCACATCCTTTACCACCACTATCTACCGGGTGTTCCATAATGATTGCCCCCCCCCCCCCCCCCCCCCCTGGCCAGCCAAAACTGCCAGACATGTACTTTAGTGTAATATATCATTCGAAAGATAATTTAATTATGAGCTTGCATGCAAAAGTTTAGGGTCCAATACAAAAGTATAACAATTTTATAGGCTATTCTTTAAACCTATCTTACTTTCCAATATTTGTGATTTAATCACAATTTAAAAAAATATAATTTATCCAGCGTTAGTCATCAGATTTGCAACCCTGTTTAAACAGTTATTACTGCCTGACTTTTGCTGTATTTGCAATATATTACAGTATTCAGTTACCGGTATTAGTGTTTCTTTGGTAACTTTACTGAATTAGGCCTAACAGAAGTAATTAAAATGACAAGTTCCAGTGCAATCTTCGATGACTGTGAAGAAACGAGAAAGTGGTCCAACTAAAAAGGGGAGATAAGCGATACTCGCTTTTGCCATGGCCTCAACCGACTGACGGCGTTACCGGTTATTAAGCCTCACATAGGCATTTTTTCTGTACAGTGTTACTGCTGTTTATATTACATGATATTGCTTGATTGATATTGTGATATAGAACCACAACCGAGTTCTTGAGATCCTCCGCCATTTTTTACACAAATTCGGTAATTTATGGCTCGTTTGAAAGGTTTTTTGATGACCTTGAAAATCTCCAGCAGATTTTTGGAAAAAAAATTTGTCCAAATCCAAATATTATTACGAATTTTAATTAATTAAATTAATTAAAATTAATTAATTTTATTAATTAATTTTAGTAAAAAATGAGAATTATAAAAATCGGCTGATGTTATTGTTGATTCGAATGTGCTTGGTTACATATAATTTGGATAAAGATTAAGGTACTAGTTGTGTTTTTAGTGAAATATTTAAGTCTTCCGCTCGCCGCTTGAGGGAGACAACAAATTTCAAATATCAATTTGTGATGTTCTTTTACTGTTTGGCCTCCCCCACGTTGGCTGAACACAACATAACGCTATTGACATATTAAAGCTGTTAGGAAGATCAAAGAGCTAACGTACTGAACGTGCTACCACCAAGCTGCAGGTCGTTCACCCCAACTACAGGTCGTTCACCCCAACTACAGGTCGTTCACCCCCAACTGCAGGTCGTTCACCCCTAACTGCAGGTCGTTCACCCCCAACTGCAGGTCGTTCACCCCAACTACAGGTCGTTCACCCCCAACTGCAAGTCGATCACCCCCAACTGCAGGTCGTTCACCCCAACTGCAAGTCGTTCATCCCCAACTGCAGGTCGTTCACCCCCAACTGCAGGCCGTTCACCCCAACTGCAAGTCGTTCATCCCTAACTGCAGGTCGTTCACCCCCAACTGCAGGCCATTCATCCCAAACTGCAGGACGTTCACCCCAACTACAGGTCGTTCACCCCCAACTGCAGGTCGTTCACCCTCAACTGCAAGTCGTTCACCCCCAACTGCAGGTCGTTCACCCCAAACTACAGGTCGTTCACCCCAACTGCAGGTCGTTCACCCCAACTGCAAGTCGTTCACCCCCAACTGCAGGTCGTTCACCCCCAACTGCAAGTCGTTCACCCCCAACTGCAAGTCGTTCACCCCAAACTGCAGGTCGTTCACCCCCAACTGCAGGCCATTCATCCCAAACTGCAGGACGTTCACCCCCAACTGCAGGTCGTTCACCCCCAACTGCAGGCCGTTCACCCCCAACTGCAGGCCATTCACCCCAACTGCAGGTCGTTCACCCCCAACTGCAGGTCGTTCACACCCAACTAAGGTCGTTCACCCCCAACTGCAGGTCGTTCACCCCCAACTGCAGGTCGTTCACACCAAACTAAGGTCGTTCACCCCCAACTGCAGGTCGTTCACCCCCAACTGCAGGTCGTTCACCCAATTTGTAATGAGACTAATGCAAAAAACTTGCAGTTAGCTCTTTAATTCTTTCTTCTAGGCTTGATTCTCAAGGGCAGACGATCCGTCGCCATCCACACGCCAGACGGTTCCATGTTCCCTTGTCCAAGGCCCCTTTGCGGCGGTTTGCTGAATTTCACAACTAGAAAAAACGCAGAGGGTGTGCGTCACGAGGCCCTACGCTGCCATCGATGTGGGAGTTATAGGTTTGTAGCTGTAGAGTCGTCATGGCAACCTTATATTGTACGCAGGGCCTTGTTGTGACGTCATTGCGACGTTATATTTAGAATTTTATCGATTTACGACTTAAAATTTACACATTAGTATTTTGATGATATCCTTGACAATGTTTGGTGAAATTTTAAACGGTTTTCTGATTCGGAATCTGCAGATTAAGGCGGTTCTAATGATATCCAGATTACATTCCAAAGACGAAAAATAAAGGGTTAAACATTGCTAAATAGACGATTTATACCAAATTTCTTATAATAATATTGAAATGGGAAAAAAAAATTGGGGGGGGGGGGGGGGGGGGGGGGGTTGGCTCCTACTTTCTAAAAAATGGTTGTTGTATTGAGGGAGATGGTGTATTAATTCGGTATCTATTCAGGTGGATCTATTCATCGGATATTCAACAAATTTACTTGCACTATTTATTTATACTTCGTGATCCCGTTCAATAAAAGTCAGGGGCGAGTCCGGGATCTCGTACCCTGCACCCGTACCCTGCTAGCACCCGTACCCTGCACCCGTACCCTGCTAGCACCCGTACCCTGCACCCGTACCCTGCACCCGTACCCTGCTCCCGTACCCTGCTAGCACCCGTACACTGCACCCGTACCCTGCATCCTTGCCCTGCACCCGTACCCTGCACCCGTACCCTGCACCCGTACCCTGCACCCGTACCCTGCTAGCACCCGTACACTGCACCAGTATCCTGCACCCTTGCCCTGCACCCGTACCCTGCTCCCTTACCCTGCTAGCACCCGTACACTGCACCCGTACCCTGCATCCTTGCCCTGCACCCGTACCCTGCATCCTTGCCCTGCACCCGTACCCTGCACCCGTACCCTGCTAGCACCCGTACCCTGCACCCGTACCCTGCTAGCACCCGTACACTGCACCCGTACCCTGCACCCGTACACTGCACCCTTACCCTGTACACGTACCTGCACCCGTACACTGCACCCGTACCCTGCACCCGTACACTGCACCCTTACCCTGTACACGTACCTGCACCCGTACCCTGCTAGCACCCGTACACTGCACCCGTACACTGCACCCGTACCCTGCACCCGTACACTGCACCCTTACCCTGTACACGTACCTGCACCCGTACCCTGCTAGCACCCGTACACTGCACCCGTACGTACCCTGCACCCGTAGCCTGCACCCGTACACTGCACCCGTACACTGCACCCGTACCCTGCACCCTTACCCTGCACACGTACCTGCACCTGTACGTACCCTGCACCTCATACCCTGCAGCTGCACCCGTACCCTGCACCCGTACCCTGCACCCGTACACTGCACCCGTACACTGCACCCGTACCCTGCACCCTTACCCTGCACACGTACCTGCACCTGTACGTACCCTGCACCCGTACCCTGCACCCTTGCCCTGCTCCCGTACGTACCCTCCACCCGTAGCCTGCACCCGTACCCTGCACCCTTACCCTGCACACGTACCCGCACCCTTCTACCGTACCCTGCACCCGTACGTACCCTGCACCTGTACCGTGCAGCTGCACCCGTACCCTGCACGCACCCGTACCCTGCAGCTGTACCTGTACCCTGCACCCGTTCCCTGCACCCTGCACCCGTACGTACCCTGCACCCGAAGCCTGCATCCATACCCTGCACACGTACCTGCACCCGTACGTAACCTGCACCCGTACCCTGTACCCTTACCCTGCACACGTACCCGCACCCTGCACCCTGGTATAGGATCAATTATATGGCCTAGCCCCTTAATATAAAAAGGCTAGGCCATATAATTGATCCTATACTTTAAATTTACCGCCCTTTTATATTAAGGGGCTAGGCCATATAATTGATCCTATACCAGGGTGCAGGGTGCGGGTACGTGTGCAGGGTAAGGGTACAGGGTACGGGTGCAGGTTACGTTCAATCGAATTTTAGAGCGTTCAATCCCTTGATGGGATTGGTGTAAGAGTTCTAGAATGTGGCGGCGCTGTGACTGCGGTATGACAATACGAGATAAATACAAAACAAGTCCATCATCCACTGACAATTCGTCTTGTAATTTCCAGTATGGTTGTAGATCATGAACTTTATTCCAGTTCACTTTATAGGGAATCCCTTCTGTATTTGATCGATAAGCTGCTGGTACGTTTTATCAGAGGAAGCAGCATCTTTTATGTCTTGGATCTTAGGGTCATTGAGTGAGGAGTGAGGACTATTATCTGATATTGCACTGACAGTTGAATTAATATGTTCAGAAGTATTATTGTTGATCTCCTGCTCAATAACGATATCCTCCGGTGTAGGGTTACTGACTGGCCCACGAGAAAGTGCATCTGGAATATAATGAACTTTACCTTTCTTCCACTCTGCATGGAAAGCATACGGTATAAGTTTTTCTTTGAGACGTCTTAACCTTGGATTCTCAATGTTGTCTAGAGTTTTGTCATTAAGAATTGGTATAAGTGGCTTATGGTCACTCATAATAGTGAAACAAGGAATACCAAGTAGGTATATGTGGCATTTCTTTACAGCCCAGGTGATGGCAAGAGTTTCAAGCTCGATAACTGCATATCGCGATTCGGTGTCCGTAACGAATCGAGATCCACACTGGATAAGATTTAGATGACCTGAGGATGTTGGCTGTAATAAAGCAAAACCAAGTCCTTTTAGACGAGAAGCATCGGGGTGTGGTTCTACTGGAAGATTGGGGTCGAATGGAATGAGAATCGGTGGGGAAGTAAGGGCAGATTTGACAGCGTTGAATGCGTTGTTAGTGTGAATAGGAGTCCACTGAAAAATATTGACCTTCTCGAGGAGTGGATGTAAGGGTGCTTCTGCTGCACTTATGTCGCTCGAAAAAGAACCGAGTTGGTTTACAATTCCAAATAATAAACGTAATTCTGAAAGGTTAGTTGGAATTGGGAAATTGGAAATAGCGGATAATTTTGATGGATCGGCCTGAATTCCATTGCTACCAACATTGTAACCAACATAATCGACATGATCTCTGGCAAATACGAATTTCTTTGGATTTAAAGTAATTTGATGAGCACGACACCGTTGAAGAAGTTCAATGATTCGTTCGACATGGTGTGGGAATGAATCAGTGTGTCATCCACAACATTCTCGAGATTGGTGATCCCCTGTATGGCAAGAACACCCCGACGACTATATTCGTCACCAGTGGATATCAGCCCCATAGGTACCCATAAGAATTTAAAACGACCTTGGGGACATATGAAAGTGGTAGGAGACTGGCTTTCAATATCAAGAGGAATCTGCCAGTACCCGTTAAGTGCATCAAGCGTAGAGTAATAGCGATCAGTTCGACGAATGGAGTCAACTGCATCCTTTGGGGTTCGTAAAGGATGGTATGGACGTGCACAAAAAGAGTTTAGTTTAGTAAGATCCACACATATGCGATGCGTACATCATCACATGAGTTGTGTTTTGGGGTAACGATGATTGGATGGCACCAATCTGTAGGGACATCGCCAACTTGTTTGATAATACCTTTCTCAATCATGGCTTCTATTTCAAGTCTAGCCTTCTCTCTGAGGGAAAAATGGATTTGGCAAGAGGTAGTTAAAGAGAAGGGAATATCATTCAGTTGAACATGGATTTTCATCGGTTTTCCTTGCATTGGTTTAATATGATCGATCACCTGTAGAAAATACATCAGAAAATATTTCACAAAGTTGGCTTCGTATTGAATCGATTTCCGAATCAGAGGGATTATATGGAATGGAGTGTATATGGTCACGGAGTTTTAAGGAAGAATATGGTTGGATATGACAGATTTGGGCTGGAAAGTCCAAAGGAATAATATTGAGGTCCTGGCAAGTGATCCAACCAAGGAGAAAACCGACTTAATGACTCGTATATTAGCCATAGAAGTATGATTCCCAAGTTTGATGGAACAGGGAAATTGTCCAAGAATCTCAAGGGAATGATTTCCAAAACTGCAAAGTGGCAAGTGGCTGGGTTCCAAGTCAGAAAGTTGGAATCCGAGTTGGTAAAATACAGAATCGGACATTATACTAGTCGGAGAACCAGTATCAGGAAGTGCATCAATGTCATCCACTTGACTATCGACTGAAGAATTAAGAGGATCAAGGGAAACTGTAACTTCCGGTGTCGGTTTAGTATCAGAATTATGAATATAATTGATATTAAGATTAATGTATCCAACATTAGATTTAGGAGAAGCAGATTTCGAATATGATTTCTCCCACTTTGAACTGCGCACCTTGGACCAATGTCCCACCTTTTTACAAGTGGGGCAAGATGAGTTTTGTGCTGGGCAAGTAGAATTACCCTTGTGTTTGTCATGTCCACAACGGAGACATTTATTCTTCAAATGTTGCGGAATTCGATCCCGGGATTGACTACGATACTGTTGTCTTGAACCTTCCGGTGAAATTGACCAGCCTTCCTTCCTTGAATTATTTCCTCTAATGTGGCTGACGGTTGTATCGGGGCTGGCGAATTTACGGCCAGCCTCCTCCCGGCGACAGAAAGCAGTGACGTCATCACTGTTTGGGTATGGGCGAATCCCTATAGATGGCGGCGGATCTCCTCGTCCCGCAGCCCAACCCGTATTCGATCTGCGACCCGTAGATCGAAACAATGGTGGCAACGTTCAGCATCCTGTCCCAGGTTGCGTAAAGCAAGGAGAAATTGATCAAAAGTTTCTCCAGGGTTTTGAATTCGGCACTCAAATGCTTCCAAGTTCTCGGCCTAAATCTCGTTTTTCCTGGAAATAGGTGGCGATTGCATTAAGTCGGTCGTTAATTGAAATAACGTCTCCAGGTTCAGCAGGTTCAATGTCTAGGTGCGATAAGACATCCTGTACGTCCTGGTGTATTGCACGGCTGAAAGCAGAAAGTTGTTCCAGTTGGGGAATTCGTCGAGGTGAACGAGGGTGGCGTAGTCGTCCCATGTTATGCACCCGTACCCTGCACCCGTACGTACCTTGCACCCGTACCCTGCACCCGCACCCGCCCCCTCCTTACACATTCTACACGCTGACATTGTTTGTCTTTATTCAGGTCAACAAAGAGGGTCGGAGCGTGGCGGTTTGCACCGGTGGATAAGGTCTTCCACTAGTCCGAGTGCGAGAGAGCCAGCCTACCAGCAGAATCCATCGATAGAGTTTGCCTTACCGAAGTCAGCTGTTGGTGATAGTAAAAGGTGAGTTAGTAAATATAATAATTGTTATAATAGTGCTACTGTTGTAGTAGCAATGTTTTTAAGGTGGTCGCACACCAAAAAATTTGAAATTACTAACTTTTTCATAAAACATATCATCTAATGCAAAATGTGTCGTAGGTTCAAAAAAAAATCAAAGCTTAATTTTTCAAAACAATCCGTTTTTTCAAATTTTGGCCCAAATTTTGAAATATTTTTTTATTATTTCATTTCAAAATTTACCCATCTAGAACAGAATTTAATGTCGATTCCAAAAATCGATAGCAAATGACCTGAATCAAATCCAATCAAAATTTATAAGCATTAATCTGGGCACGTAAGCAAAATGCGGCTAAGAACTTTTGGGGTGATTTCGGATTATCGCATTTATTCGCATTCGCCTTTCAAAGGTACACATATATCAGAAGCGATAAAAGATATTAACATGAAATTTTCACACCTTATGTAGCACATGTTGGGGCAATAACATATGACATTTCAAATAAAATAATGTGTACCCAGATTAATGCTTATAAGTTTTGATTTTTTTTTTAGTCAGATCATTTTGCTATCGATTTCTGGAATCTACATTAAATTCTGCTTTAGCTGGGTAAATTTTGAAAATGAAATAAGAAAAAAAATTCAAATTTTAGGCCAAAATTTGATAAATAACAGACCGCCTTGAAAAGTGTTAACTGTTTGGGATTCAGGTCATGGGACCTTGATTCTTCTACGATGCTACGTCAAATTTTTCATTAGATGATAAGTTTTTATGAAAAAGTCAACAATTTCAAATTTTTTGATGATCGACCACCTTAATGGGATATCGCAATCTTGTTTAACTGTTAGTTTTTGCTGCTACAGGTGAGTGAGTCTTGAGTATGTATTTAAGCGTTTGAGTAACATTGGCTAACAAAGGCTCCAACGTTTTGTAGGTTAGTTAATAATGGAATAGACCCCAACGAGATAGCCATACATCCCACAACGAAGAGAAGACGTCTAATGAAACTCTATGAACCCGAAGCGTACGCTCTGTATCTCCAGAGAAACAAATATTACCAGAGACGTTTCAGAAAGAAAAAATCCCTGCAAGATTTAGGCAGTGATGAGCCAACTAATTAGTTTGCTCGGGTAATTAGTAGTTGTCACTTATGTTTGTAATTGAACCAGCTGTTTCAGCTCCTTAATTATTAATTGAACCAGCTGTTTCAACTCCTTATGTTTGTTATTAAACCAGCTGTTTCAACTCCTTATGTTTGTAATTGAACCAGCTGTTTCAACTCCTTATGTTTGTAATTGAACCAGCCGTTTTCAACTCCTTATGTTTGTAATTTAGCCAGCTGTTTCAACTCCTTATGTTTGTAATTGAGCCAGCTGTTTCAACTCCTTATGTTTGTAATTGAGCCAGCTGTTTCAACTCCTTATGTTTGTAATTGAACCAGCTGTTTCAACTCCTTATGTTTGTAATTGAACCAGCCGTTTTCAACTCCTTATGTTTGTAATTGAACCAGCTGTTTCAACTCCTTATGTTTGTAATTGAACCAGCTGTTTTAGCTCCTTAATTTGTAATTGAACCAGCTGTTTCAACTCCTTATGTTTGTAATTGAACCAGCTGTTTCAACTCCTTATGTTTGTAATTGAGCCAGCTGTTTCAACTCCTTATGTTTGTAATTGAACCAGCTGTTTCAACTCCTTATGTTTGTAATTGAACCAGCCGTTTTCAACTCCTTATGTTTGTAATTGAACCAGCCGTTTTCAACTCCTTATGTTTGTAATTGAACCAGCTGTTTCAACTCCTTATGTTTGTAATTGAACCAGCTGTTTCAACTCCTTATGTTTGTAATTGAGCCAGCTGTTTCAACTCCTTATGTTTGTAATTGAACCAGCTGTTTCAACTCCTTATGTTTGTAATTGAACCAGCCGTTTTCAACTCCTTATGTTTGTAATTGAACCAGCTGTTTCAACTCCTTATGTTTGTAATTGAACCAGCTGTTTCAACTCCTTATGTTTGTAATTGAACCAGCTGTTTCAACTCCTTATGTTTGTAATTGAGCCAGCTGTTTCAACTCCTTATGTTTGTAATTGAGCCAGCTGTTTCAACTCCTTATGTTTGTAATTGAACCAGCTGTTTCAGCTCCTTAATTTGTAATTGAACCAGCTGTTTCAACTCCTTATGTTTGTAATTGAACCAGCTGTTTAAACTCCTTAATGTTTGTAATTGAACCAGCTGTTTCAACTCCTTATGTTTGTAATTGAACCAGCTGTTTCAGCTCCTTAATTTGTAATTGAACCAGCTGCTTCAACTCCTTATGTTTGTAATTGAGCCAGCTGCTTCAACTCCTTATGTTTGTAATTGAGCCAGCTGTTTCAACTCCTTATGTTTGTAATTCAACCAGCTGTTTCAGCTCCTTAATTTGTAATTGAACCAGCTGTTTCAACCAGCTGTTTCAACTCCTTATGTTTGTAATTGAACCAGCTATTTCAACTCCTTATGTTTGTAATTGAACCAGCTGTTGCAGCTCCTTGATTTGTAATTGAACCAGCTGTTTCAACTCCTTATGTTTGTAATTGAACCAGCTGTTTCAGCTCCTTAATTTGTAATTGAGCCAGCTCTTTCAACTCCTTATGTTTGTAATTGAACTAACTGTTTCAACTCCTTATGTTTGTAATTGAACCAGCTGTTTCAGCTCCTTAATTTGTAATTGAACCAGCTGTTTCAGCTCCTTAATTTGTAATTGAGCCAGCTGTTTCAACTCCTTATGTTTGTAATTGAACTAACTGTTTCAACTCCTTATGTTTGTAATTGAACCAGCTGTTTTAACTCCTTATGTTTGTAATTGAACCAGCTCTTTCAACTCCTTATGTTTGTAATTGAACTAACTGTTTCAACTCCTTATGTTTGTAATTGAGCCAGCTGTTTCAACTCCTTATGATTGTAATTAAACCAGCTGTTTCAACTCCTTACGTTTGTAATTAAACCAGCTGTTTCAGCTCCTTAATTTGTAATTGAGCCAGCTGTTTCAACTCCTTATGTTTGTAATTGAACTAACTGTTTCAACTCCTTATGTTTGTAATTGAGCCAGCTGTTTCAACTCCTTATGTTTGTAATTGAACCAGCTGTTTCAGCTCCTTAATTTGTAATTGAGCCAGCTAACTGTTTCAACTCCTTATTGTTGTAATTAAACAAACTGTTTCAACTCCTTATGTTTGTAATTGAACCAGCCGTTTTCAACTCCTTTGTTTGTAATTGACCCAGCTGTTTCAACTCCTTATGTTTGTAATTGAACCAGCTGTTTTAGCTCCTTAATTTGTAATTGAACCAGCTGTTTCAACTCCTTATGTTTGTAATTGAACCAGGCGTTTTCAACTCCTTATGTTTGTAATTGAACCAGCCGTTTTCAACTCCTTATGTTTGTAATTGAACCAG
This sequence comes from Nemertoderma westbladi, assembly GCA_032718475.1. NCBI lineage: Eukaryota > Metazoa > Xenacoelomorpha > Nemertodermatida > Nemertodermatidae > Nemertoderma > Nemertoderma westbladi. The sequence goes on along the minus strand of JAUCBJ010001353.1, from coordinate 30,577 downwards.
CTGTTTCAACTCCTTATGTTTGTAATTGAACCAGCTGTTTCAACTCCTTATGTTTGTAATTGAGCCAGCTGTTTCAACTCCTTATGTTTGTAATTGAGCCAGCTGTTTCAACTCCTTATGTTTGTAATTGAACCAGCTGTTTCAGCTCCTTAATTTGTAATTGAACCAGCTGTTTCAACTCCTTATGTTTGTAATTGAACCAGCTGTTTAAACTCCTTATGTTTGTAATTTAGCCAGCTGTTTCAACTCCTTATGTTTGTAATTGAACCAGCTGTTTCAGATCCTTAATTTGTAATTGAACCAGCTGTTTCAGCTCCTTAATTTGTAATTGAACCAGCTGTTTCAACTCCTTATGTTTGTAATTGAACCAGCTGTTTCAACTCCTTATGTTTGTAATTGAACCAGCCGTTTTCAACTCCTTATGTTTGTAATTGAACCAGCTGTTTCAACTCCTTATGTTTGTAATTGAACCAGCTGTTTCAACTCCTTACGTTTGTAATTAAACCAGCTGTTTCAGCTCCTTATGTTTGTAATTGAGCCAGCTGTTTTAACTCCTTATGTTTGTAATTGAACCAGCCGTTTTCAACTCCTTATGTTTGTAATTGAACCAGCCGTTTTCAACTCCTTATGTTTGTAATTGAACCAACTGTTTCAACTCCTTATGTTTGTAATTTAGCCAGCTGTTTCAACTCCTTATGTTTGTAATTGAACCAGCTGTTTCAACTCCTTATGTTTGTAATTGAACCAGCTGTTTCAACTCCTTATGTTTGTAATTGAACCAGCTGTTTCAACTCCTTATGTTTGTAATTGAGCCAGCTGTTTCAACTCCTTATGTTTGTAATTGAGCCAGCTGTTTCAACTCCTTATGTTTGTAATTGAACCAGCTGTTTCAGCTCCTTAATTTGTAATTGAACCAGCTGTTTCAACTCCTTATGTTTGTAATTGAACCAGCTGTTTAAACTCCTTAATGTTTGTAATTGAACCAGCTGTTTCAACTCCTTATGTTTGTAATTGAACCAGCTGTTTCAGCTCCTTAATTTGTAATTGAACCAGCTGCTTCAACTCCTTATGTTTGTAATTGAGCCAGCTGCTTCAACTCCTTATGTTTGTAATTGAGCCAGCTGTTTCAACTCCTTATGTTTGTAATTCAACCAGCTGTTTCAGCTCCTTAATTTGTAATTGAACCAGCTGTTTCAACCAGCTGTTTCAACTCCTTATGTTTGTAATTGAACCAGCTATTTCAACTCCTTATGTTTGTAATTGAACCAGCTGTTGCAGCTCCTTGATTTGTAATTGAACCAGCTGTTTCAACTCCTTATGTTTGTAATTGAACCAGCTGTTTCAGCTCCTTAATTTGTAATTGAGCCAGCTCTTTCAACTCCTTATGTTTGTAATTGAACTAACTGTTTCAACTCCTTATGTTTGTAATTGAACCAGCTGTTTCAGCTCCTTAATTTGTAATTGAACCAGCTGTTTCAGCTCCTTAATTTGTAATTGAGCCAGCTGTTTCAACTCCTTATGTTTGTAATTGAACTAACTGTTTCAACTCCTTATGTTTGTAATTGAACCAGCTGTTTTAACTCCTTATGTTTGTAATTGAACCAGCTCTTTCAACTCCTTATGTTTGTAATTGAACTAACTGTTTCAACTCCTTATGTTTGTAATTGAGCCAGCTGTTTCAACTCCTTATGATTGTAATTAAACCAGCTGTTTCAACTCCTTACGTTTGTAATTAAACCAGCTGTTTCAGCTCCTTAATTTGTAATTGAGCCAGCTGTTTCAACTCCTTATGTTTGTAATTGAACTAACTGTTTCAACTCCTTATGTTTGTAATTGAGCCAGCTGTTTCAACTCCTTATGTTTGTAATTGAACCAGCTGTTTCAGCTCCTTAATTTGTAATTGAGCCAGCTAACTGTTTCAACTCCTTATTGTTGTAATTAAACAAACTGTTTCAACTCCTTATGTTTGTAATTGAACCAGCCGTTTTCAACTCCTTTGTTTGTAATTGACCCAGCTGTTTCAACTCCTTATGTTTGTAATTGAACCAGCTGTTTTAGCTCCTTAATTTGTAATTGAACCAGCTGTTTCAACTCCTTATGTTTGTAATTGAACCAGGCGTTTTCAACTCCTTATGTTTGTAATTGAACCAGCCGTTTTCAACTCCTTATGTTTGTAATTGAACCAGCTGTTTCAACTCCTTATGTTTGTAATTGAACCAGCTGTTTCAACTCCTTATGTTTGTAATTGAGCCAGCTGTTTCAACTCCTTATGTTTGTAATTGAGCCAGCTGTTTCAACTCCTTATGTTTGTAATTGAACCAGCTGTTTCAGCTCCTTAATTTGTAATTGAACCAGCTGTTTCAACTCCTTATGTTTGTAATTGAACCAGCTGTTTAAACTCCTTATGTTTGTAATTTAGCCAGCTGTTTCAACTCCTTATGTTTGTAATTGAACCAGCTGTTTCAGATCCTTAATTTGTAATTGAACCAGCTGTTTCAGCTCCTTAATTTGTAATTGAACCAGCTGTTTCAACTCCTTATGTTTGTAATTGAACCAGCTGTTTCAACTCCTTATGTTTGTAATTGAACCAGCCGTTTTCAACTCCTTATGTTTGTAATTGAACCAGCTGTTTCAACTCCTTATGTTTGTAATTGAACCAGCTGTTTCAACTCCTTACGTTTGTAATTAAACCAGCTGTTTCAGCTCCTTATGTTTGTAATTGAGCCAGCTGTTTTAACTCCTTATGTTTGTAATTGAACCAGCCGTTTTCAACTCCTTATGTTTGTAATTGAACCAGCCGTTTTCAACTCCTTATGTTTGTAATTGAACCAACTGTTTCAACTCCTTATGTTTGTAATTTAGCCAGCTGTTTCAACTCCTTATGTTTGTAATTGAACCAGCTGTTTCAGATCCTTAATTTGTAATTGAACCAGCTGTTTCAGCTCCTTAATTTGTAATTGAACCAGCTGTTTCAACTCCTTATGTTTGTAATTGAACCAGCTGTTTCAACTCCTTATGTTTGTAATTGAACCAGCTGTTTCAGCTCCTTAATTTATGTTTGTAATTGAACCAGCTGTTTCAGCTCATTATGTTTGTAATTGAACCAGCTGTTTCAACTCCTTATGTTTGTAATTGAACCAGCTGTTTCAGCTCCTTAATTTATGTTTATAATTGAACCAGCTGTTTCAGCTCCTTAATTTGTAATTGAACCAGCTGTTTCAACTCCTTATGTTTGTAATTAAACCAGCTGTTTCAGCTCCTTAATTTATAATTGAACCAGCTGTTTCAACTCCTTATGTTTGTAATTGAGCCAGCTGTTTCAACTCCCTATGTTTGTAATTGAAGCAGCTGTTTCAACTCCTTATGTTTGTAATTGAACCAGCTGCTTCAACTCCTTATGATTGTAATTGAGCCAGCTGTTTCAACTCCTTATGTTTGTAATTGAACCAGCTGTTTCAGCTCCTTAATTTGTAATTGAACCAGCTGTTTCAACCAGCTGTTTCAACTCCTTATGTTTGTAATTGAACCAGCTATTTCAACTCCTTATGTTTGTAATTGAACCAGCTGTTTCAGCTCCTTGATTTGTAATTGAACCAGCTGTTTCAACTCCTTATATTTGTAATTAAACCAGCTGTTTCAACTCCTTATGTTTGTAATTGAACCAGCTGTTTCAGCTCCTTAATTTGTAATTGAGCCAGCTCTTTCAACTCCTTATGTTTGTAATTGAACTAACTGTTTCAACTCCTTATATTTGTAATTGAGCCAGCTGTTTCAACTCCTTATGTTTGTAATTGAACCAGCTGTTTCAGCTCCTTAATTTGTAATTGAACCAGCTGTTTCAACTCCTTATGTTTGTAATTAAACCAGCTGTTTCAGCTCCTTAATTTGTAATTGAACCAGCTGTTTCAACTCCTTATGTTTGTAATTGAGCCAGCTGTTTCAACTCCCTATGTTTGTAATTGAAGCAGCTGTTTCAACTCCTTATGTTTGTAATTGAACCAGCTGCTTCAACTCCTTATGATTGTAATTGAGCCAGCTGTTTCAACTCCTTATGTTTGTAATTGAACCAGCTGTTTCAGCTCCTTAATTTGTAATTGAACCAGCTGTTTCAACCAGCTGTTTCAACTCCTTATGTTTGTAATTGAACCAGCTATTTCAACTCCTTATGTTTGTAATTGAACCAGCTGTTTCAGCTCCTTGATTTGTAATTGAACCAGCTGTTTCAACTCCTTATATTTGTAATTAAACCAGCTGTTTCAACTCCTTATGTTTGTAATTGAACCAGCTGTTTCAGCTCCTTAATTTGTAATTGAGCCAGCTCTTTCAACTCCTTATGTTTGTAATTGAACTAACTGTTTCAACTCCTTATATTTGTAATTGAGCCAGCTGTTTCAACTCCTTATGTTTGTAATTGAACCAGCTCTTTCAACTCCTTATGTTTGTAATTGAACCAGCTGTTTCAACTCCTTACGTTTGTAATTAAACCAGCTGTTTCAGCTCCTTAATTTGTAATTGAGCCAGCTGTTTCAACTCCTTATGTTTGTAATTGAACTAACTGTTTCAACTCCTTATGTTTGTAATTGAGCCAGCTGTTTCAACTCCTTATGTTTGTAATTGAACCAGCTGTTTCAGCTCCTTAATTTGTAATTGAGCCAGCTAACTGTTTCAACTCCTTATTGTTGTAATTAAACAAACTGTTTCAACTCCTTATGTTTGTAATTGAACCAGCCGTTTTCAACTCCTTTGTTTGTAATTGACCCAGCTGTTTCAACTCCTTATGTTTGTAATTGAACCAGCTGTTTTAGCTCCTTAATTTGTAATTGAACCAGCTGTTTCAACTCCTTATGTTTGTAATTGAACCAGCTGTTTCAACTCCTTATGTTTGTAATTGAACCAGCCGTTTTCAACTCCTTATGTTTGTAATTGAACCAGCTGTTTCAACTCCTTATGTTTGTAATTGAACCAGCTGTTTCAACTCCTTATGTTTGTAATTGAGCCAGCTGTTTCAACTCCTTATGTTTGTAATTGAGCCAGCTGTTTCAACTCCTTATGTTTGTAATTGAACCAGCTGTTTCAACTCCTTATGTTTGTAATTGAACCAGCCGTTTTCAACTCCTTATGTTTGTAATTGAACCAGCTGTTTCAACTCCTTATGTTTGTAATTGAACCAGCTGTTTTAGCTCCTTAATTTGTAATTGAACCAGCTGTTTCAACTCCTTATGTTTGTAATTGAACCAGCTGTTTCAACTCCTTATGTTTGTAATTGAGCCAGCTGTTTCAACTCCTTATGTTTGTAATTGAACCAGCTGTTTCAACTCCTTATGTTTGTAATTGAACCAGCCGTTTTCAACTCCTTATGTTTGTAATTGAACCAGCCGTTTTCAACTCCTTATGTTTGTAATTGAACCAGCTGTTTCAACTCCTTATGTTTGTAATTGAACCAGCTGTTTCAACTCCTTATGTTTGTAATTGAGCCAGCTGTTTCAACTCCTTATGTTTGTAATTGAACCAGCTGTTTCAACTCCTTATGTTTGTAATTGAACCAGCCGTTTTCAACTCCTTATGTTTGTAATTGAACCAGCTGTTTCAACTCCTTATGTTTGTAATTGAACCAGCTGTTTCAACTCCTTATGTTTGTAATTGAACCAGCTGTTTCAACTCCTTATGTTTGTAATTGAGCCAGCTGTTTCAACTCCTTATGTTTGTAATTGAGCCAGCTGTTTCAACTCCTTATGTTTGTAATTGAACCAGCTGTTTCAGCTCCTTAATTTGTAATTGAACCAGCTGTTTCAACTCCTTATGTTTGTAATTGAACCAGCTGTTTAAACTCCTTAATGTTTGTAATTGAACCAGCTGTTTCAACTCCTTATGTTTGTAATTGAACCAGCTGTTTCAGCTCCTTAATTTGTAATTGAACCAGCTGTTTCAACTCCTTATGTTTGTAATTGAACCAGCTGTTTCAACTCCTTATGTTTGTAATTGAACCAGCTGTTTCAACTCATTATGTTTGTAATTGAACCAGCTGTTTCAACTCCTTATGTTTGTAATTGAACCAGCTGTTTCAGCTCCTTAATTTGTAATTGAGCCAGCTGTTTCAACTCCTTATGTTTGTAATTGAACCAGCTGTTTCAACTCCTTATGTTTGTAATTGAACCAGCTGTTTCAGCTCCTTAATTTGTAATTGAACCAGCTGTTTCAACTCCTTATGTTTGTAATTGAACCAGCTGTTTCAACTCCTTATGTTTGTAATTGAGCCAGCTGTTTCAGCTCCTTAATTTGTAATTGAACTAGCTGTTTCAACTCCTTATGTTTGTAATTGAACCAGCTGTTTCAGCTCCTTAATTTTAATTGAACCAGCTGTTTCAACTCCTTATGTTTGTAATTGAGCCAGCTGTTTCAACTCCTTATGTTGATAATTGAACCAGCTGTTTCAACTCCTTATGTTTGTAATTGAACCAGCTGTTTCAGCTCCTTAATTATTTTAATTGAACCAGCTGTTTCAACTCCTTATGTTTGTAATTGAGCCAGCTGTTTCAACTCATTATGTTTATAATTGAGCCAGCTGTTTCAACTCCTTATGTTTGTAATTGAACCAGCTGTTTCAACTCCTTATGTTTGTAATTGAACCAGCTGTTTCAACTCCTTATGTTTGTAATTGAACCAGCTGTTTCAACTCCTTATGTTTGTAATTGAACCAGCTGTTTCAACTCCTTATGTTTGTAATTGAACCAGCTGTTTCAGCTCCTTAATTTGTAATTGAACCAGCTGTTTCAACTCTTTATGTTTGTAATTGAACCAGCTGTTTCAGCTCCTTAATTTGTAATTGAACCAGCTGTTTCAACTCCTTATGTTTGTAATTGAACCAGCTGTTTCAACTCCTTATGTTTGTAATTGAACCAGCTGTTTCAACTCCTTATGTTTGTAATTGAACCAGCTGTTTCAACTCCTTATGTTTGTAATTGAACCAGCTGTTTCAACTCCTTATGTTTGTAATTGAGCCAGCTGTTTCAACTCCTTATGTTTGTAATTGAACCAGCTGTTTCAGCTCCTTAATTTGTAATTGAACCAGCTGTTTCAACTCCTTATGTTTGTAATTGAACCAGCTGTTTCAACTCCTTATGTTTGTAATTGAACCAGCTGTTTCAACTCCTTGTGTTTGTAATTGAACCAGCTGTTTTAACTCCTTATGTTTGTAATTGAACCAGCTGTTTCAACTCCTTATGTTTGTAATTGAACCAGCTGTTTCAACTCCTTATGTTTGTAATTGAACCAGCTGTTTTAACTCCTTATGTTTGTAATTGAACCAGCTGTTTCAACTCCTTATGTTTGTAATTGAACCAGCTGTTTCAACTCCTTATGTTTGTGTAATTGAGCCAGCTGTTTCAACTCCTTATGTTTGTAATTGAACCAGCTGTTTCAACTTCTTATATTTGTAATTGAACCAGCTGTTTCAACTCCTTGTATTTGTAATTGAGCCAGCTGTTTCAACTCCTTGTATTTGTAATTGATCCAGCTGTTTCAACTCCTTATGTTTGTAATTGAACCAGCTGTTTCAGCTCCTTAATTTGTAATTGAACCAGCTGTTTCAACTCTTTATGTTTGTAATTGAACCAGCTGTTTCAACTCCTTATGTTTGTAATTGAACCAGCTGTTTCAACTCCTTGTGTTTGTAATTGAACCAGCTGTTTTAACTCCTTATGTTTGTAATTGAACCAGCTGTTTCAACTCCTTATGTTTGTAATTGAACCAGCTGTTTCAACTCCTTATGTTTGTGTAATTGAGCCAGCTGTTTCAACTCCTTATATTTGTAATTGAACCAGCTGTTTCAACTCCTTGTATTTGTAATTGAGCCAGCTGTTTCAACTCCTTGTATTTGTAATTGAGCCAGCTGTTTCAACTCCTTGTATTTGTAATTGATCCAGCTGTTTCAACTCCTTATGTTTGTAATTGAACCAGCTGTTTCAGCTCCTTAATTTGTAATTGAACCAGCTGTTTCATCTATTTATGTTTGTAATTGAGCCAGCTGTTTTCAACTCCTTACGTTTGTAATTGAGCCAGCTGTTTCATCTCCTTATGTTTGTAATTGAGCCAGCTGTTTCAACTCCTTATGTTTGTAATTGAACCAGCTGTTTCAGCTCCTTAATTTGTAATTGAACCAGCTGTTTCAACTCCTTATGTTTGTAATTGAACCAGCTGTTTCAACTCCTTATGTTTGTAATTGAACCAGCTGTTTCAACTCCTTATGTTTGTAATTGAACCAGCTGTTTTAACTCCTTATGTTTGTAATTGAACCAGCAGTTTCAACTCCTTATGTTTGTAATTGAACCAGCTGTTTCAACTCCTTGTATTTGTAATTGAGCCAGCTGTTTCAACTCCTTGTATTTGTAATTGAGCCAGCTGTTTCAACTCCTTGTATTTGTAATTGATCCAGCTGTTTTAACTCCTTATGTTTGTAATTGAACCAGCTGTTTCATCTCCTTATGTTTGTACTTGAACCAGCTGTTTCAACTCCTTATGTTTGTAATTGAACCAGCTGTTTCAACTCCTTGTGTTTGTAATTGAACCAGCTGTTTTAACTCCTTATGTTTGTAATTGAACCAGCTATTTCAACTCCTTATGTTTGTAATTGAACCAGCTGTTTCAACTCCTTATGTTTGTGTAATTGAGCCAGCTGTTTTAACTCCTTATATTTGTAATTGAACCAGCTGTTTCAACTCCTTGTATTTGTAATTGAGCCAGCTGTTTCAACTCCTTGTATTTGTAATTGAGCCAGCTGTTTCAACTCCTTGTATTTGTAATTGATCCAGCTGTTTCAACTCCTTATGTTTGTAATTGAACCAGCTGTTTCAGCTCCTTAATTTGTAATTGAACCAGCTGTTTCAACTCCTTATGTTTGTAATTGAACCAGCTGTTTCAACTCCTTATGTTTGTAATTGAACCAGCTGTTTCAACTCCTTGTGTTTGTAATTGAACCAGCTGTTTTAACTCCTTATGTTTGTAATTGAACCAGCTGTTTCAACTCCTTATGTTTGTAATTGAACCAGCTGTTTCAGCTCCTTAATTTGTAATTGAACCAGCTGTTTCAACTCCTTATGTTTGTAATTGAACCAGCTGTTTCAACTCCTTATGTTTGTAATTGAACCAGCTGTTTCAACTCCTTGTGTTTGTAATTGAACCAGCTGTTTTAACTCCTTATGTTTGTAATTGAACCAGCTGTTTCAACTCCTTATGTTTGTAATTGAACCAGCTGTTTCAACTCCTTATGTTTGTAATTGAACCAGCTGTTTTAACTCCTTATGTTTGTAATTGAACCAGCTGTTTCAACTCCTTATGTTTGTAATTGAACCAGCTGTTTCAACTCCTTATGTTTGTGTAATTGAGCCAGCTGTTTCAACTCCTTATGTTTGTAATTGAACCAGCTGTTTCAACTTCTTATATTTGTAATTGAACCAGCTGTTTCAACTCCTTGTATTTGTAATTGAGCCAGCTGTTTCAACTCCTTGTATTTGTAATTGATCCAGCTGTTTCAACTCCTTATGTTTGTAATTGAACCAGCTGTTTCAGCTCCTTAATTTGTAATTGAACCAGCTGTTTCAACTCCTTATGTTTGTAATTGAACCAGCTGTTTCAACTCCTTATGTTTGTAATTGAACCAGCTGTTTCAACTCCTTGTGTTTGTAATTGAACCAGCTGTTTTAACTCCTTATGTTTGTAATTGAACCAGCTGTTTCAACTCCTTATGTTTGTAATTGAGCCAGATGTTTCAACTCCTTATGTTTGTAATTGAGCCAGATGTTTCAACTCCTTATGTTTGTAATTGAACCAGCTGTTTCAACTCCTTATGTTTGTAATTGAACCAGCTGTTTCAACTCCTTATGTTTGTGTAATTGAGCCAGCTGTTTCAACTCCTTATATTTGTAATTGAACCAGCTGTTTCAACTCCTTGTATTTGTAATTGAGCCAGCTGTTTCAACTCCTTGTATTTGTAATTGATCCAGCTGTTTCAACTCCTTATGTTTGTAATTGAACCAGCTGTTTCAGCTCCTTAATTTGTAATTGAACCAGCTGTTTCAACTCCTTATGTTTGTAATTGAACCAGCTGTTTCAACTCCTTATGTTTGTAATTGAACCATCTGTTTCAACTCCTTGTGTTTGTAATTGAACCAGCTGTTTTAACTCCTTATGTTTGTAATTGAACCAGCTGTTTCAACTCCTTATGTTTGTAATTGAACCAGCTGTTTCAACTCCTTATGTTTGTGTAATTGAGCCAGCTGTTTCAACTCCTTATATTTGTAATTGAACCAGCTGTTTCAACTCCTTATGTTTGTAATTGAGGCAGCTGTTTCAACTCCTTATGTTTGTAATTGAGCCAGCTGTTTTCAACTCCTTACGTTTGTAATTGAGCCAGCTGTTTCATCTCCTTATGTTTGTAATTGAGCCAGCTGTTTCAACTCCTTATGTTTGTAATTGAACCAGCTGTTTCAGCTCCTTAATTTGTAATTGAACCAGCTGTTTCAACTCCTTATGTTTGTAATTGAACCAGCTGTTTCAACTCCTTATGTTTGTAATTGAACCAGCTGTTTCAACTCCTTATGTTTGTAATTGAACCAGCTGTTTTAACTCCTTATGTTTGTAATTGAACCAGCAGTTTCAACTCCTTATGTTTGTAATTGAACCAGCTGTTTCAACTTCTTATATTTGTAATTGAACCAGCTGTTTCAACTCCTTGTATTTGTAATTGAACTAGCTGTTTTAACTCCTTGTATTTGTAATTGAGCCAGCTGTTTCAGCTCATATTCCCTTTTGTTTCAGGGACAATCGATCCAGTGGCACTCTGAGAAACCTTCCCATGGCCCAGATGAGATTGCGTCTGCGAGACTACAAAGACCCCAACGAACCTGGTATCCACCCAACCACACGGCACAGACGATTAATGAAACTATGTGACCCTGAGGCTTACACAAAGTACCTCCAGAAAAATTATTGTGAACAAAAGAGATCCAAAGTGAAACTTATGAAAAACAGACTGAAGTAGTTACCGGCACCAGTTACCGGCACCAGTTACCGGCACCAGTTACCGGCACCAGTTACCGGCACCAGTTACCGGCACCAGTTACCGGCACCAGTTACCGGCACCAGTTACCGGCACCAGTTACCGGCACCAGTTACCTGCACCAGTTACCTGCACCAGTTACCGGCTCCAGTTACAGGCACCAGTTACCGGCACCAGTTACCGGCACCTAAGGCAGTACGGTACCTATCTGATTTGTACAATTACCAACGAGGGTTCACATTTTCCGAAATCATTATCTGCGAATATATTTATCACGCCCGTCACGGTTGTGGTTATTTACTAGCGCTTTGGCGGACTCCGTTTAGGGACAGATGAAGCAAATAGTATGCGTGGTAGGAATGTTGTCATATCATAGGACATCTACAGATTCTAGTAATAGTTTTATACATTATTACTCTTTTATGTTTGTGGATTATCTTCTATGTATATCGGAGACAATCATTAACTGTATTTGCCTCTTATGTGATATATAATATATGTACAGTATAATAGATATAATGGTTTAGATTCATTCTTAATAAAAATGTAATTATTTATTGAAAACAAAATTAAATTTACAAAAATTAAACAAAAACGCAAGCAAATTTAATTTAATTAGTCAATAACCAATTATCATCCAATCATTATATAAATGATGATATTTTAAATAACTAAATGTACAAACAATGTGGGGTGAGTAAAGTAATTGAGCATAATAATAGATATAGTGTATTATTGTATATTGTATATTATTAAAAACTTTCTATAACTAATTTTAGGTAAGTTTACTGTTTTTTTTTTGTATTAATTCAATTAAAATTCTGGTAGTTGATTTTTTATTTTATTCAACTATAAATTCAGAAATTCTTGGCTTTATAAAAAATTGTCTATTCTAAATAAACCTATCGAAAACTCCTTTCCACTAGTCGGAAATTCAGTGTATTGAGTTTTACACTCGTTGGCCTTTTATATTTTCCTAAATTCTAGGGCGTTAAACTCAGACGATTAGCACAATGTCAGAGACACCGATATGCACCGGAATTTTACCGATTGAGCCATTGTGAGCGAATAAACGGGTAATAAAGCAAAAAAAACAATTTGATTCTCATTTAATACGTAATCTTATTCTTACGACAGGGTTTTCTCTTCTCGAAATTGCGGCTCTCTGAATCTCCGCACAATCCTTCATCTTCTTCTATAGGCCTACGAGCGATGTAATAGTTGTACGTTACCTCGTATATGTGACTCCCCCTATAATACTGCAGAATAATACCTTCTCTTCTCTACCGGTTTATCTTACATATATATCATTGCTATCAGTTGCACTCAGATATTCTGTTATCCCCAAGCCCCATCGACTGTCCATGACCTCGGCGGATTTCTGCCGCTATTGCTGTACCGTTTGTTCCCCAGTGTACCGGTAGTTACGAATGTGCGCCTCGATCTCTGCTATCTTCAGTACTGTTATGCAGTATCGTGCTACTTTAACTCCCGGGGAATAAACCAAATTACATGTATTTATATGCGACTCTATTTATCTTCTTTATCTTACCTGAAACTGAACCTAAAGAGCGGGAAAAAAGTATATTTTCGATCAATAAGAATATAAGGGCCTCCAAAGGTTAAAGTTAATGTGCAATAAACTAATTTAGACATCAAACATATATTTTAAATATTCTTATACATATATGTGGATAACATTAAAATTTACGTAACACTCTGGAGAAATTGTGTGAACAATAATTGTTCATTCATATGTACAATATTGTTTAATAAACAATGCCTGGACCATTTTTTTTTTCTCACGATTTTTTAAATGCTAGTTTTCCGTTAAATAAATGGATCTGTATTCGTCGTCTTAGTGCAATGCGTGATGACACAGGGACCATTCAATTATCACGTCACACGAATTTTGGTAACTATGTGATATGACTTTCCTTATTTGTCACAAGCTACAGCCCCCCCCCCCCCCTCCCAAAATTTAACAAAACTGACATGTAAAACGGTTTTGGACCCCAGCTGTTAAGTCCTCACTCCCCTGTCTGCGACAATTTTGAATTATGAAAAGTAAATTTAATTTGTATTAATTTCAAACACATGAACAGCTGAAAAGCTCTCGATTTGTAGTAGTTATTTGTCTACTTGATCGTAGCGGTTCCTTGAAACTAAAATTCAGGCATAATGACGTGCTAATTGAATGGCCCCTGAGCGTAATAAATTACTACAAGATGACCTCGTCACTCCTGTCGCGGCAGTGATAGACGGAGTCGCCGACGTACTGAGAGAGAATACACACTCCACTATCGCGGCATTGAAACACGGAAGCGGGGTCCTTCACGTCGCAACACGCGCCATCTAGCGACATGTCCCCGCAAGTATCCCGCCCGTTGCACATGTAACCAATAGATTTACATCGTGATGGGTCATTATGGCAACGGAATTGAAACTTTCCGCAGCAACTGGTTTCGTCGCTGCCATCGAAACATTGGATCTTCTCGTCACACAGCCCGTAAACACGGATGCACTCCCCGGAACCGCATCTCCAACTCATCGGCTCGCAAGGACATCCGGCCTCGTCGTCGTGCTCGGGGCAATCCACCTTGCCGTCGCATTTATAGGTGAGCGGGACGCAGACGTCGCTGTTGCGACACTGGAATCCGTACGGTTCGATGCATGGACAAGTCGCTTCGTCGCTGAAGTCTCCGCAGTCGTTGATCCAATTACATTCGTCGCCGAGGGATACGCAGTTTCCATTGGCGCATTTGAATTCTCCCGCGTTACACCGGTTTATGGTAGGAGTACAATCGCCGCAGCTAACGCGGCAACTGGTGTGCATGTATCCCGGGTTGCTGTCACATTCACCTATTGACGCCCAATATTTGCAACTGACATTGAGATCTTCGCAAATGGGAGGGAAATTTTCTTGACACGGTTTGTAGTTGCAGCTATAAGGACAATTATCGGCCATGTAGGTAGGACTGGTATCGCAAAATGATTTGCCATCACTCTCTTTAGGCGTGGCCCAATGGCTGCACCAAACACTCTTATCGTTACAAGAACAACTTGGGTTCTCCGGGGGACAGTCGCAAGCGCAATCTTTGTTGATCGTACCTCCTAGGCAGTAGGTGCGACTGGGATCGCAGTCCACTTGGCAGTTGGGATTATCCGGAGGGCACACGCATGCGCAACTCTTGTCTATATAGCCCGGCTCAAGGCAGTGGATCTTTGCGAAGTCACAATGCGCGCCGCACGAGGGGTTATCATCGGGACACACACATATGCATTCATCGCTAACATAACCCGGTGAATCGCAGTGTATGGTAGATAGATCGCACTGCGTATGGCAGTCGGGGAACGAGGCGGGACATAGGCAGGTGCAGTTGTCCGAACTAATGAACCCTGGTTCTAAACAGGTCCCCGCAATGGGCGGACAATTACCTTGGCAATCGGCTCCTTCTGGACAGACGCACTCGCAGTTCTTATCGAGGTACCCGGGGGTCACACATGGTGTCGCACGGAAGTTGCAATGCGATGCGCAACTGTACATCATGTTCATTTCTTTAATGTCGTAATAGGAGAGCCCGGACCGTTGACCCATATCGTTTCGCCAGCCATCGTACGCGTGAACCGCTTGAATCGTAGGCATCGAGTAATCAATTGCGAAATATTCCGGGCCGTAGTGCATGATTGAGTGCAGGTCATATGGAACCCCGAACATTCCGGATGTGTAGATATCGTACTTTTTGAAATTACCTAGATGCTTGGAATTGATGTTGTCCTCATTAATGACCACGTACTGATCGCGGTCGGGCCGACTTTGTTCGTGATGGAATCCCAAAATATGCCCCAGCTCGTGCATCACTATGCCTCTGTAACGACACCCGGCAGCCAACTTGAGATTATGCAACCCCTGAAAGCCGACACCCGCACGACAACTTGTATCGTCTTGAATAGTCATGAACTCGTTATGTCCCAACTGCTCCATAATTGCGTCTGTCTTCGGTACAAATTTAATGCATGCAACTTCTTCCCACCTTTGCAAGGCTAGGTTTATCTGGTTCTTGTTGTTTTCCGAGAAAAGGTCACCTTCCCTGTACACGTATGGTATTGTGACGTCCTTTCCAAGTTTCGGCCATCTACTCCCAATATCAGGGAGGCCTTTTCGTTTTTCCCGCGGGAGACCTTCGCCATTTTTAGTCAAGTAATTCACGCCATTATCTTCCCTCTTTACAGCTGCTTGCACCTCGACATATTGAGCTTCAGTCAGCTCCATATCATCTTCGTGGATAAAAGTGTTGCGTCGGTATCCATCGTGAGCAAATCCCAAACCTTCCGTGATAAACCCACCAGCAACAAATATTGCGGTGTGCAGAATCAAAATGAAGCCGCGCTTACGCATTCTTAGTTTAGTGTCACGCAGCTAACAGAAATATATGCTGTTTGCTCTTTCCGAGTGCGCACTTTTTATTTTATATTGCAGTTTTTAAACTCACACTTACTCCCCAGAAGAAAATCGATAACTATTAGCTTTTATTTAATTTTCAAGCAATGGTCCTCTTACTCCCCAAAACTTGAATTGCTATTTGCTCTGAAATCCATACCCAGTTAGCTTGATCCCCCAGGTTATATTATCATAATGATTTAATTTAATTGCAACCAATGAAACCTAGGCACTCATCCCCACCTGTTCATATTTGATATGTGAGCATATAGCCAAACAGTTCACAATTGCTTATCATCATCTATGGACCATGATGACCTTATAAATTAAAAACAAACAGATTTTGCGATTATTTTTTGGAAGAGTAGCCTATAATATGTGGATGGGTGAAATAAAGAATGGTGCGCGGTTACCCTACACCAAACTACACTCGGGGTACAGTTAGTGTACATTGTCTCAACCTAACGCACACACATAGACACGGGGAGTCCCCCTGGACAGGAGGAGTCTCCCCCCCCACCCCCTCATCAAATTTATAGCGGGCGAAAAAGTTATAGCCTAGCAGAGCATCCCACACCTATGTCGCTGATAGCGGTTGAATTAAAGGGGTTTAAACTATTCCGCTGTGTCAACAGCGTATAAACTGTAAATGATTTTAAAGACCATGTTTTATAACGACAATGAAAAGCACAGAGTGTATATTGAGAAGAATAATGGACCAATCAGGTTCGCCTCGCTTTAGTTCATCTGATGGATCTCAAGAGGGATGAAATTGAATACGCGGCTTTTAAAACAAAATAAATTGGAGTTGAGCTGTTAATGCAACTGTAATTAAATATGTAATATGGTTTTATTCAGAAATGGGAAAAATGAGAAAGCGCGTCACCGGGGGTTGAACCAGCGCTATACGCACGTTTCAGCCTACCAGGCCTCGCCTCATCAGCGCTAACCAGTTCAGCCACTTGTCCCTGACATTCACTATCCCACCTAATCCACTTCTATTGAACGGGAAGTCATAAGTTGCATATGAGGCCTACTACTGATGAGGCCTGAAACGCACGTATAGCGCTGGTTCAACCCCCGGTGACGCGATTTCTCATTTTTTCAATTTCTGAACAAAACCATAATATTACATCTTCAAAACAAAACACGCTTACAATTATTAGAACGTTAGGTATGGTTTACTCATTCTTCATGCCCCACCCCACTCATCATTCCCCATGCATCTGTCTCACCTCCAATTTCCCCAGCCCCTGTCCCACTTCCCCTGTCCCACCTCCCATTCGTACCTCCCCTGCCCAGCCCCCTTTCCCCTGTCCATCATCACATTCCTACCTCCTCAATTTTCAATTCAATTTCAATGTTTATTTTACCCTTCAAATAATAATTCAAAATAACAACAATAACTCAATATAAAATAGAAATTAACATGAGTACATACTATATATGGTAAGTTCTATATAAAAGGGTACTGGAGAACAGCCAAATAGCAGGGCTAGTAAACGGCTGCTCACCAGGAGGATGGGATTATATAAAATGTAAATATATGTAACATTTGATAGAATGGATGTAGTAAGTAGTAGTTTGGAGTAATATTATACTGTAGGGTGTTGCAGATGCAGAATAGAGAGGTGAAGAAGAAGATGGCATATACAGTAGATAGATAGATAATAATAATAATAATAATAATAATTCAATATTTATAAAGCGCTTATTTCAAAAACAAGTAATTATTCTAAGCGCTGAGCACTCTCCTTAAGTAAAAAGTAAAATACATGTCGTTTAAAAGACCCGTAGTTATTTTTGGGCCAGGAGTACTGTACTGTAAAATGATTAAATAAAATAATGTTATACGATACATGAGTTCGAATAAAACAGTTTTTAGTTGAATGCACGATTATAGAGGTGAGTTTTGAGTAACCGTTTAAATTTGTCGAGGTTGACTGAGAGTCGGATATCGCGTGGTAGTTTGTTCCAAAGTGCCGGCGCGGAGACAGCGAACGCACGTCCACCGAGGGTTGAGTGTTTATGTGGTGGAACACGTAGGACCAATGAGTTTGAAGATCGGCTGTTGTGTGGGTTACTATAGAGATTGAGAAGGTCGATTAGGTAAGCTGGACAGATGTTGTTGAGGCATTTGAATGTCAATAAACATATTTTAAATTCGATACGGGAGCGGATGGGTAGCCAATGAAGGGATTGCAATATTGGTGTGATGTGATCATAGCGAGATCCATGCACGACCAATCTGGCGGCTGTATTTTGTATTCGTTGAAGTTTTTTGATTTTGGTGTTTGGAAGGCCATAGAGAAGGGCGTTGCAATAATCGAGTTTACTGGAAATGAATGCATGAATAAGGGGTTCGGTGCTTTTTCGAGAGAGAAATGGTCGGATCCTATGTATGTTACGGAGATGGTAGAAGGCACTGCTAGTTGTGGTGGAAATAAAAGATTGCATTGACATATGATCATCAAAAATTGCACCAAGGTTACGAACCTTCGCAGAGGACTCGATTACATGATCGCCAACAATGATTGAGGTGCTGCTAACTTTGGCTAGTTGCTGCAGTGTGCCAATTATCATGAGTTCGGTCTTGTCATCATTTATCTTTAGCCAGTTTTCGATGAACCACTGTCTAAGTTCTTTGATGCAGTTTTCCATAGAGCGGATGGCTGAATCTTCGGATGTGAGACAATCTGGCTTAAATGAAAGGTATAATTGTACATCATCAGCATACCCTTGAGCCTCAGGTAGATGACGCTGTATGATGATGTAGATTTGGGCAATGTAGATGATGAAGAGGATACAGCCGAGACATGATCCCTGAGGAAATCCGTGGAGCACACAGAAGGTCCGGGAGAAACATCCTTGTACTTTTACTCGCTGTCGCCTGTTACCTATGTATGATTTAAACCAATCATGCGCGACATTGGTTATGTTCACCTTTGTACGAAGGGTTTCAAGTAGGAGTTCCCTATCCACAGTATCAAAGGCTGCGCTGAGGTCGATGAAGACGAGGAGGGTGACCTTTTGGTTGTCCATGGCGGACAGGATGTCAGAGTGAACACGTACTAATGTGGTCTCGGTACTATGATGAGGCCGATATGATGATATATTTGTAGGCAACATTTCCAATACGTGTGTCATGATTTGGGAAAGCACGATTCTCTCGGTCGTCTTAGACAGAAAGGTTGACCCGCTTACCGGCCGATAATTGTTGAAGATAATCGAGTTTAACTTCAGTTTCTTTATAAGGGGAGAGATTATCACCTCGGACCAAAAGTCAGGAAAATATCCGGTAGTGATTGACTTATTAATTATCTCTGTGATGACAGGCAATAGTTGATCGATGGCCTTTTTGACAAGATAAGTTGGTACTGGGTCGTTGTCGCACTGTTTGTTTGCTGACTTTAATATTAGTTTTTTGACTTCGGGTTGTGATACTGGTCGAAATTGGGAGAAAGGGTCAATAGTTTGTTTTTGCAATGGTTGCGTTGCTGAACTCCCTGTTTTAGCATCAGGTTGCGTGGTTGTGGCCGTGATATTCATCTTTGATCTCATTGTGGTGAGTTGCTGTCGGATCTTTTCAACTTTGTCTATGAAAAACTCACCGAATGAGTCAGGTAATGATGTATTGGGATTTGGAGTAGGTAGGACAGGCTGCACTTTGGGGATCATCAGTGATTTTGTGAGTGCGAACAATTTCCTTTGATCGCCTGCGCACTCATTGACACGTGAAGTGTAATAGTTCCCTTGGGCAGATATGAGTGCTCGTGAGTAAATGTTTCGGGCGTTTGAGAGCGCCGGTGCATCATCAGTAGAGTGTGTTTTTCGCCATTTGCGTTCTAGATTCCGCCGATTTCTCTTGAGAATGCGGAGAGATGGGTTATACCACGGGTTTGTTCTTAACAACGATTTTTTCTTCGTGATTAAGGGCGCGTGTTTTTCAAGCGTGGAAGTCATTACTCGATTATATTCATCGACTAGTTGGTCACAATTCAATTCGCTAATTGAAGAAGGATTGCATAGTGATGATGATGCCAAATCTCGTTTGAAGTCAGGAATATTGATGCGCTTTAGGTTACGGTAGGAAATTGTTTCAGGTAGTAGGGTAGTATAATGTTGCTCGGTGATGTTGGTGTTGATAAAGTAATGATCTGATAGTTTTACACCGCAAATCGGAGTCATCGTTGTTGCGAGTGATTATGAGATCTAACGTATTTCCACTGATATGAGTGGGGACGGTGACATGCTGAGAGAGTCCGAGACAAGTGAGTGAGTCGATGAAGGAGAGCGCACAAGGATCGGACTCGTCATTAAGATGTATGTTGAAATCACCCGTTATAATCAATTTCTCGCGCATGCAGAGCAGTGTCTCGATGTAGTCTGGGAATTCTTCCAAAAACCGTTGCGTGGTCACAGGGTGCTGTTCGGAATATGGGCGTCGATAAATGACAGTTACAATGAATAGTACCTTCTTTGAGTTAAATATTCTCCATGTCGAGTATTCGAGTGAGTCCCGAGTGCCGTGCTCTAATAGGGTTGCCGTAACACGAGGGGAAAATATTATTGCAGTGCCGCCCCCTCGGCCGCTGCCTCTAGGGCAATCGAGAATAGTTAAGCCTCATTTCATTCATTCATTATTATTAATTCATATAAAATGATATTGCACTAAAATGGTAAGATTGCACTTCACAAGTAAATAAAAGGTTGAACGAGTATCTGAATAAAATCGTGTAAAATATCGAGTAAATGTAGTTATGTACAAGGCCCTAAAAGAAAACAACACATGTCGAATGTTTGTAATGTACAACATATTATAATGTGAACCGCCTACACGGCGGTAGTGGCTGGGTCAGTTCGCCGTGAAATGAGGCAAGTCGGGTTCGATAGAGAAGTAGTTTAACATAGTATTGTGCTTTTGGCTGAATGTACGCCCCCAGGTACCGTAGCACTCGTGTAGGAAGTTTGCATCCAGGATGCTTTGACGGGATGGGGTCAAGCGCACCAGTCTAGATAGAATGCTCTTGGTAGAGTATCGATGAAACAGTAAGGATGGTAGTTCCGGGAGGCTGTAGTGTGATCTAGCAGACTCGTAAAGGTGACCAAGGCCACTGTACTTGTTCCCACGAATGTAATTCCTGAGTAATGCTATTTTTAGGGAGCATGCGAGTTTGGGGTGCGGTATCAGCGCGATACGAAACAGCTTGCTGATACATTCCCTGTATGCATCTAAAATTAAGGGCCTCAGACCCATGGCATAATAAAGCGTGTCGTTGCTGATGTAGCATCCCACGTGTAGAATACTCCTAAGGCTGACTAAAAAATTACTTTGTCAGAAGTGGGATTCGAACCCACGCCTCTAAATAGAGACCAGAATACTCGCATCCTCGACGAGCAAGGAGTAATGTCCTTGAGTCTGGCGCCTTAGACCACTCGGCCATCCTGACATGCAATCCAATCTGGCATTGTGCCCGTATGCTATCATCATTTGCAGTGAGCCATGTCTCGGTGATGGTGCAGATATCAATTTGTTCTGATATTATATAGTCTGTTATAATTGGTACTTTGTTGCAAATAGATCGCGAGTTTACTGTGGAAAATTTAATAGAATTGTTGGATGATGACGGCGCTGATAGGCTCGCCGGTGTGGGTGCCGGCGCCGGTAGTGGGGTCTGAGGGACGTTGGCGATTGGTCTGGAGTTGAACTGACCAACACTGATGATCAACACATAATGTAGGTAAGGTAGAGTAGAAAGTAGATAGATATGAATAGGAAGGATAGGGACTATGTATTAGGAGTGCTAATTTAGCGATAGATTTATGGTAATTAGTCGGGGCAGACTGCGATTTTCTAACATTTTTTGTTTATACTGTAGGTCTATATATATAAATGTATTTGGTAATACATAAATTTAATTTGGCGAATGGCAACGAGTTATTTCAATAGATGGAGATTTAAACAGCAAATATTTTAGCAGACGAATTTGACATTTTGTAATATAATTAAATTAAAGGGTTAAAGTTTAAAACGTGGCCCCGCGCCCGGGTATTATTCATGTAGCCCCAAAGAGAGGAAAAATGTGGCCCCGCGCCCGGGTATTATTCATGTAGCCCCAAAGAGAGAAAAAAAATGTGGCCCCGCGCCCGGGTGGACAGCCAATAGCCCTGATTGATATTGTTAGTCTGGAAACTGACTAGGATTAAATAAGAGATCTTTCTTTATCACTTTTAAAAAAATATGTTAACTTTTAATTTCCCTATATGAATTGGCCGGAGCATTCCACAGGCGGGGTCCTTGGAATGAAAGAGATTGTTCTGCAACACGTAGCCTAATGTGAGGAGGATGAAATAAGCCAGATGCCGAAAAGCGAGTATTGTATGAATGGATTGAAGACGCTCTATGAAATAGAGGCTCAAGGGGAGTTGGGATGTTGTTATGTACATCAAACATAATATTATAAACTTGATATTTGTATAATTGATCCAAAGGGAGTATATTAAGTTGTTGATAGAGAGGGAGTGAAGATGATTGCCAATGGCTGAAGGTGATTACTCGAAGTGCTTTATTAATTTTGATTCTAAGTGGTTTTAAAATCGACGGAGATGTACTTCCCACACGACAATGGCGTATTGTATATAGGGATAAATAAGAGCGAAAAATAGGGTACGGAGAATATAAAGTGGAAAAATGTGACGAAGCCTATAAAATATACCTGCAGATTTGGAAATCTTTTTTAATATGAAAAATATGTGTTCTTTAAAATTCAGTTTACTGTCAATCAGAACACCCAAGTACTTAGTATATGCGACCTCGGAAATTACAGAATCTTTAATTTTTACCTTAGGTAGTGTATCTTGACAGAGCGATGAGTTTGTAAATAGGGTGTACTTGGTTTTTTTAAGGTTCAGTGAGAGCTTATTATCCTCCAGCCAGTCAACAATATCGGTTATATCATGATTTACGGAGTTAATTAATGATGGTAAATTATTTAGAGATTTTATTAAACTAGTGTCATCAGCAAATAGTGTTGTCATAAAATGTGAGGCATTTGGAAGATCGTTGATATATATAAGAAATAAGATAGGTCCAAGGATGGAGCCTTGGGGAATACCACAGATTACCGGTAGGGGCGCCGAGTTGGATCTGTCTACGGTAACAAACTGGATGCGATTGGCAAGATAATCAGAAAATAGATGCAATGGCCCCCCTGTCCCACTTCACTGTCCAATGCCCCATTCCCCTGTCCCACCTCCTATTCGTACCTCCCCTGCCCAGCCCCCATTCCCCTGTCCATCATCACATTCCTACCTCCCCTGTCCCATCTCACATTCGTACCTCCCCTGTCCGCCTCCCATTCCCCTGTCCCACATCCTATCCCTACCTCCCCTGTCCACTTCCCATTCCCCTATCACACCTCCTATCCCTACCTCCCCTGTCCCACCTCCTATCCCTACCTCCCCTGTCCCACCTCCTATCCCTACCCCCCTGTCCCACCTCCTATCCCTACCCCCCTGTCCCACCTCCTATCCCTACCCCCCTGTCCCACCTCCTATCCCTACCCCCTGTCCCACCTCCTATCCCTACCTCCCCTGTCCCACCTCCTATCCCTACCCCCCTGTCCCACCTCCTATCCCTACACCCCTGTCCCACCTCCTATCCCTACCAACCCCCCATGTCCCACCTCCTATCCCTACCCCCCCTGTCCCACCTCCTATCATTACCCCCCTGTCCCACCTCCTATCCCTACCCCCCTGTCCCACCTCCTATCCTTACCCCCCTGTCCCACCTCCTATCCCTACATCCCCTGTCCCACCTCCTATCCCTACCCCCCCTGTCCCACCTCATATCCCTACCCCCTGTCCCACCTCCTATCCCTACCCCCCTGTCCCACCTCCTATCCCTACCCCCCCCCCTGTCCCTACTACTACTACTAGGATCGGCATGCTGCATTGCAGCTGCATTTTTAAGAATGCTGTGCCGGCTTGTCAACAAAATTGCACCGCCACAACTCCCTATCACCCATGACATTTGCTAGATCATCCGCATCTTTAAGGCCAGTGTCCTTTAAGATGCGTCTCAAGAAAGTCATGGGCTGTCCACCATGCTTATTCACTCCATGAGGCTGCCAAAGTACAAGATTATGCACTGGCTGGTCCTCACGGCGAAAGCAATGTCCTGCAAAGCGGAGGCGATTTTGTTCTAGTGTCAAGCTTGGGGGAACCAATGAGACACCTCCAATGTTATATAGTGTCTGGTTGGAGATGTGTGCATTGTACTTGACACAATGAACCCGGTGTAGCATTATTGTGAATGTGCCATCCAGAGATTTGATGTCCTCAGCAGTTAGAGCCCAGCATGGACTCCCATAGAGGAGTACTGGAACTACTGCTGCTCTAAATAATCGGACCTTAAGTTTCCGATTAATTCTCGGTGACTTCCAAATCCTGGAAAGCCTATTCAAGGCTGCCCATGCCTTTCCCTTAGGTATTCGAAGGTCCTCACCTGACTTCCGGATCCATGATCCCAGGTAACAGAAGTCGTCCACATGCTCAAGCATACCATCCTTTGAGCTTATGCTCATCCGATCAGAGACTTGCTGAGGACTTTCAAAGTTAACTGTCAGGATTTTGGTCTTTCTGGAGTTAATAAAAAGACCAACACTAGAAGCAGCATGTTCTAATGAGCTGAGGAGCCGTTGGGCTCCCTCTAATGATTCTGAGAGTACTCCTAAGTCATCAGCAAAGTCTAGATCAGTTATTATAGGAAGGGATCTAGGGGTCCTAGGGGTTAGGTACTTGGCAGGATTTCCTCGACTTCTGGAGCCAGTAGGTGGAGTTATCATCACCCCATCATCATTATGATGATCTAAGGACATGCGTAGAACATAGTCAACCACAATAATGAACAAGAATGGTGCAAGTGTGTCTCCTTGGAGGACGCCCCTTAACACTTCAAATGGTTCTGTGTCACCGTCAACAGTAGACACAAATGTTGTCGAACCATCGTATACTGATCTGATTGCTGCAATAATTTCATCAGGAATCCCATATAATGAAAGTATGCTGAACATACGTGAGCGAGAGACTGAATCAAAGGCCTTGAAGAAGTCAACAAAGATAACAGCCAGATGCCTGTCTTTCTTTTTTGATAATTCTTCAATTATCCTTCTAAGTGCCAAAATGGGCTCCATGGTCCCACGACCTTTACGGAACCCATTCTGATTTCCACGGAGCAGTCTCTCAATGGGATCCCTGATGCGATTTAATAGAATCCTATTATATAGCTTTGCAGCAATCGAGATCAATGAGATTCCCCGAAAAGAACCATAGAGTGTTAGGTTGCCCTTCTTGGGAACTGGCACCAACTTATTTGTTTTCATTTCTTGTGGGACTCTTGTTGTACGGTACATGCCTACTATGATGGGATAGATGAGCTTTAAAGACTCAGGTATTTTTAAAGACCTCAGGGGGAACACCATCTACTCCACTGGCACGATTGGTCTTAATGCTCTTTGCAGCGGCCTTCACTTCTGCAAAGGAGATATCGCCAATGGGAATATCTGGGAGTACAGACTCAGACACCTTTACTTCTATAAAGTTATCAGGCAATACCCTGTCATTATTGAGGAGCTTTTCAAAGTGGGCTTTCCAACCATTGAGGCGATCGGCTGGTGATTCAGCCTTAACCTTGGTGGTTGGTTGGCTTTTCCGCCCAGTAAGCAAATTGATCGATTTCCATGCCTGGGATGATTGCCTGCTGTCGTCAGCATCATTGATGGCATCAACCTGTTGGTTTATTAGCTCCTGTAGATTAACAGAGTACTGCCTGTTCAGGGACCTAGATGCAGCCTTAACTGCATTCTTGGCCGCTGTAGTCTGTTTGAGTCGGGACTCTTTCTGCGCCTTATGAAGGTCATTTCGGCACTTCTGAATTTTGTTGTCAGTCCAGGGGGCCCTTTTCCTGTTTCGAGGGTATACAGGAACTGTTTCTGCAGCTGCTAACTTAACTGCTTCTGTAATGGCAGTATAGCCCTCACAGTGATCTGCCGCCTCAGAGGCAAGAGCCTCATACCTGTTGCTCAGCTGTAGTGTGAAGCTGGATCTCACACTTGGCTGTTGCAACAGAGAGGACCAGTCATGCCGCGGCAAGGCAGATTTCGTTGTTCTGCTAGCACGCAGACTAAGTCTTACATTGGCCACAATAAGGCGGTGATCACTGGAGAAGGGTCCACTATGAGTCCATAGCTTTCCAGTTCGCTTCCTGAACTGGGTTCCAGCCGAAAACAATCCATTTCCAGAGATAAAATCCTGAAGATGGACAGAATTTCGGTTAACACTATTGCTATAGACCCAGGGCGATGTAGGTGATTGATGCAGACTTGCATTAAAGTCTCCCAGGAATGTTAAGAATGCATGCTGATCCACTCCATCAGTAGCTGCTTGTAGATTGTGGTAGAAATTTTCCACCTCCTCTACAGGGGCAACACTAGTTGGAGAGTAGCACACAATCAGAACCACTTTAGGAAACTTCTTAGCCAGTCTTCCAGAACATGAGAAGTGGCAACGGATGATGCGGTTAGAGATTTGGTCTATTTTGTCCAATGCTGCATGTGCAGTTGGATTCATCAATAGACCAATTCCTCCATTGCCACTATCATCTGCTAACGCGAGGGCGAGTCGCCAACCGCCCTCCATGTCCTTAATCAGAACCTCATCAGTCTGTCCAGTCTGCATTCGGTGCTCTTCGGCCCCCTGTCCCACCTCCTATCCCTACCTCCCCTGTCCCACCTCCTATCCCTACCCCCCTGTCCCACCTCCTATCCCTACCCCCCTGTCCCACCTCCTATCCCTACCTCCCCTGTCCCACCTCCTATCCCTACCTCCCCTGTCCCACCTCCTATCCCTACCTCCCCTGTCCCACCTCCTATCCCTACCTCCCCTGTCCCACCTCCTATCCCTACCCCCCTGTCCCACCTCCTATCCCTACCTCCCCTGTCCCACCTCCTATCCCTACCTCCCCTGTCCCACCTCCTATCCCTACCTCCCCTGTCCCACCTCCTATCCCTACCTCCCCTGTCCCACCTCCTATCCCTACCTCCCCTGTCCCACCTCCTATCCCTACCTCCCCTGTCCCACCTCCTATCCCTACCTCCCCTGTCCCACCTCCTATCCCTACCTCCCCTGTCCCACCTCCTATCCCTACCTCCCCTGTCCCACCTCCTATCCCTACCTCCCCTGTCCCACCTCCTATCCCTACCCCCCTGTCCCACCTCCTATCCCTACCTCCCCTGTCCCACCTCCTATCCCTACCTCCCCTGTCCCACCTCCTATCCCTACCCCCCCTGTCCCACCTCCTATCCCTACCTCCCCTGTCCCACCTCCTATCCCTACCTCCCCTGTCCCACCTCCTATCCCTACCTCCCCTGTCCCACCTCCTATCCCTACCCCCCCTGTCCCACCTCCTATCCCTACCTCCCCTGTCCCACCTCCTATCCCTACCTCCCCTGTCCCACCTCCTATCCCTACCCCCCCTGTCCCACCTCCTATCCCTACCTCCCCTGTCCCACCTCCTATCCCTACCCCCCTGTCCCACCTCCTATCCCTACCTCCCCTGTCCCACCTCCTATCCCTACCTCCCCTGTCCCACCTCCTATCCCTACCTCCCCTGTCCCACCTCCTATCCCTACCTCCCCTGTCCCACCTCCTATCCCTACCTCCCCTGTCCCACCTCCTATCCCTACCTCCCCTGTCCCACCTCCTATCCCTACCCCCCTGTCCCACCTCCTATCCCTACCTCCCCTGTCCCACCTCCTATCCCTACCCCCCTGTCCCACCTCCTATCCCTACCTCCCCTGTCCCACCTCCTATCCCTACCTCCCCTGTCCCACCTCCTATCCCTACCTCCCCTGTCCCACCTCCTATCCCTACCTCCCCTGTCCCACCTCCTATCCCTACCTCCCCTGTCCCACCTCCTATCCCTACCTCCCCTGTCCCACCTCCTATCCCTACCTCCCCTGTCCCACCTCCTATCCCTACCTCCCCTGTCCCACCTCCTATCCCTACCTCCCCTGTCCCACCTCCTATCCCTACCTCCCCTGTCCCACCTCCTATCCCTACCTCCCCTGTCCCACCTCCTATCCCTACCTCCCCTGTCCCACCTCCTATCCCTACCTCCCCTGTCCCACCTCCTATCCCTACCTCCCCTGTCCCACCTCCTATCCCTACCTCCCCTGTCCCACCTCCTATCCCTACCTCCCCTGTCCCACCTCCTATCCCTACCCCCCTGTCCCACCTCCTATCCCTACCTCCCCTGTCCCACCTCCTATCCCTACCTCCCCTGTCCCACCTCCTATCCCTACCTCCCCTGTCCCACCTCCTATCCCTACCTCCCCTGTCCCACCTCCTATCCCTACCTCCCCTGTCCCACCTCCTATCCCTACCTCCCCTGTCCCACCTCCTATCCCTACCTCCCCTGTCCCACCTCCTATCCCTACCTCCCCTGTCCCACCTCCTATCCCTACCTCCCCTGTCCCACCTCCTATCCCTACCTCCCCTGTCCCACCTCCTATCCCTACCTCCCCTGTCCCACCTCCTATCCCTACCTCCCCTGTCCCACCTCCTATCCCTACCTCCCCTGTCCCACCTCCTATCCCTACCTCCCCTGTCCCACCTCCTATCCCTACCTCCCCTGTCCCACCTCCTATCCCTACCTCCCCTGTCCCACCTCCTATCCCTACCTCCCCTGTCCCACCTCCTATCCCTACCTCCCCTGTCCCACCTCCTATCCCTACCTCCCCTGTCCCACCTCCTATCCCTACCTCCCCTGTCCCACCTCCTATCCCTACCTCCCCTGTCCCACCTCCTATCCCTACCTCCCCTGTCCCACCTCCTATCCCTACCTCCCCTGTCCCACCTCCTATCCCTACCTCCCCTGTCCCACCTCCTATCCCTACCTCCCCTGTCCCACCTCCTATCCCTACCTCCCCTGTCCCACCTCCTATCCCTACCTCCCCTGTCCCACCTCCTATCCCTACCTCCCCTGTCCCACCTCCTATCCCTACCTCCCCTGTCCCACCTCCTATCCCTACCTCCCCTGTCCCACCTCCTATCCCTACCTCCCCTGTCCCACCTCCTATCCCTACCTCCCCTGTCCCACCTCCTATCCCTACCTCCCCTGTCCCACCTCCTATCCCTACCTCCCCTGTCCCACCTCCTATCCCTACCTCCCCTGTCCCACCTCCTATCCCTACCTCCCCTGTCCCACCTCCTATCCCTACCTCCCCTGTCCCACCTCCTATCCCTACCTCCCCTGTCCCACCTCCTATCCCTACCTCCCCTGTCCCACCTCCTATCCCTACCTCCCCTGTCCCACCTCCTATCCCTACCTCCCCTGTCCCACCTCCTATCCCTACCTCCCCTGTCCCACCTCCTATCCCTACCTCCCCTGTCCCACCTCCTATCCCTACCTCCCCTGTCCCACCTCCTATCCCTACCTCCCCTGTCCCACCTCCTATCCCTACCCCCCTGTCCCACCTCCTATCCCTACCTCCCCTGTCCCACCTCCTATCCCTACCTCCCCTGTCCCACCTCCTATCCCTACCTCCCCTGTCCCACCTCCTATCCCTACCCCCCTGTCCCACCTCCTATCCCTACCTCCCCTGTCCCACCTCCTATCCCTACCTCCCCTGTCCCACCTCCTATCCCTACCTCCCCTGTCCCACCTCCTATCCCTACCCCCCCTGTCCCACCTCCTATCCCTACCTCCCCTGTCCCACCTCCTATCCCTACCTCCCCTGTCCCACCTCCTATCCCTACCTCCCCTGTCCCACCTCCTATCCCTACCTCCCCTGTCCCACCTCCTATCCCTACCTCCCCTGTCCCACCTCCTATCCCTACCTCCCCTGTCCCACCTCCTATCCCTACCTCCCCTGTCCCACCTCCTATCCCTACCTCCCCTGTCCCACCTCCTATCCCTACCTCCCCTGTCCCACCTCCTATCCCTACCTCCCCTGTCCCACCTCCTATCCCTACCTCCCCTGTCCCACCTCCTATCCCTACCTCCCCTGTCCCACCTCCTATCCCTACCTCCCCTGTCCCACCTCCTATCCCTACCTCCCCTGTCCCACCTCCTATCCCTACCTCCCCTGTCCCACCTCCTATCCCTACCTCCCCTGTCCCACCTCCTATCCCTACCTCCCCTGTCCCACCTCCTATCCCTACCTCCCCTGTCCCACCTCCTATCCCTACCTCCCCTGTCCCACCTCCTATCCCTACCTCCCCTGTCCCACCTCCTATCCCTACCTCCCCTGTCCCACCTCCTATCCCTACCTCCCCTGTCCCACCTCCTATCCCTACCTCCCCTGTCCCACCTCCTATCCCTACCTCCCCTGTCCCACCTCCTATCCCTACCCCCCTGTCCCACCTCCTATCCCTACCTCCCCTGTCCCACCTCCTATCCCTACCTCCCCTGTCCCACCTCCTATCCCTACCTCCCCTGTCCCACCTCCTATCCCTACCTCCCCTGTCCCACCTCCTATCCCTACCTCCCCTGTCCCACCTCCTATCCCTACCTCCCCTGTCCCACCTCCTATCCCTACCTCCCCTGTCCCACCTCCTATCCCTACCTCCCCTGTCCCACCTCCTATCCCTACCTCCCCTGTCCCACCTCCTATCCCTACCTCCCCTGTCCCACCTCCTATCCCTACCTCCCCTGTCCCACCTCCTATCCCTACCTCCCCTGTCCCACCTCCTATCCCTACCTCCCCTGTCCCACCTCCTATCCCTACCTCCCCTGTCCCACCTCCTATCCCTACCTCCCCTGTCCCACCTCCTATCCCTACCTCCCCTGTCCCACCTCCTATCCCTACCTCCCCTGTCCCACCTCCTATCCCTACCTCCCCTGTCCCACCTCCTATCCCTACCTCCCCTGTCCCACCTCCTATCCCTACCCCCCCTGTCCCACCTCCTATCCCTACCTCCCCTGTCCCACCTCCTATCCCTACCTCCCCTGTCCCACCTCCTATCCCTACCTCCCCTGTCCCACCTCCTATCCCTACCTCCCCTGTCCCACCTCCTATCCC